>APFE031065652.1:158024-280736 GCA_000404065.3 Pinus taeda
ATGGGAACATATGTACATATTCAATAGGGAAATAGGGAAATCATGCACAAAACATGCTGACATATTTACCAACATTTTTGTTATTTACACATGCATATGGTAGAGGGGAATTAGGGTTTTCATTCTTGTGTTTTAGGGATGGGAAGGGGATTTGTATTTCATTTATAAAATGATGATGGGGAAAGAAATGTACATATGAGTGTAGGTAAAAGGGAAGGGAAGGAAACCAATTAAAGGAAAAAACAGCTTGAAACACCATAAACCCTAGCACAGTTTGCTCATTAACATTACAGCCATATAAGTCTATTCATTTGCAAGATTTGAGGTTAAAATCATAGCATGAGAGCTTACATCCATCACCAACCACAAAAATGATGTGTAAAGAGCCTACCTCGAACAAATTCGATGACTTGGAGGAAGATTGGGCAATTATTTTGAAGTTTGCCGCAAGACAGCTCAACGGGTCTCGCAGGCCGCTCAAAAGGTCTCGCACCGCCCAACGGGTCTCGCCAGTTATATTTTTGCATTGTGGAGGGCCAATCAAAAGGTCTCGCACCGCCCAATGGGTCTCACAGGCCTCTCAAAAGGTCTCGTACTGCTCTACTGCCCGAAATCACTGCAATTCTGCTCCTTTCGCCTATCACTCTCTCAAACTCTCTCTTGCAAGCTTTCAAATGCACAATGAGAGTGAAAGGAGGGCACATATTCTTTTATAAACTTCATTTGAAAAAAATTCATCCATAAACCCACTTTATAAGGTTTCTTTTTGACACTTTTTTTTAAAAATACTGATTTTGATTTCCTTTATCCTGAATTTGACTTTTTGAGTGCTCTGACTTGATTCTTTTTGCAGGTAGATCATCTGAAGGACCTTGGCAAGGGGACCAGGGTTGCAGTTTGTCTTTTTGAAAACTTAGAAATTTCATCATTTATTTACAAAACTGAGAAAATGACCTTGGGCTTTAAAAAACAGAGTTTTTAAATCCAAGGTAAAAATTGACTGTACAAGATAAAAATATCGAAAAAACATGTTAACTAACCTCCCTCTGGCTTGCTGAGTACTCATGGATTTTCAGAGACATGACCTTGCAGAGACAAATGACCAAAACCCTAGACCTAGGAATTTGACAATAAGACATATCAAGACAAGCTTGAAAAACTGTAATAACTGATATGACCTGATCCAACAAAGCCAAGAGGGGCACAAAGACCAGCTCCTCCATCAGGGTTATGGCATGCCTAACGGGATGCAAAATTTGACACTGATGAGACACCTACTAATGCAAATGCAAAGAGTTTTTTGATCACTAATGGAGGGCTTTCAAGACCGACACTAACATTGGCTCCAATGGGGATGGTAGCTCCTTGGAGGTGCCAAGAACCTTAGACCTCTGGGAGAGCAGACCAGTGCCTTATCCATTGGGCAATGGAGTCATTATTTCGGCAAACGACACAAGACTTTGATTCATTTATTGAATGAAAACTGGACTGAAAACTGACTGAAACTTAACTGAACAACAAGACTGAAAATGGACTAACCAAGGGGTTAGCATTGTACTCAAATTTCACGATTTTTCACAAGGAACGCAATGGCATAGGTCATTTCTTCATTCAAGTAGCCGATTTTTAGGCCATCCCCAAACTTGGAGGTATAAGGTGTATTTTTGCCATGTGTTCATTTGATTTTTGTTGAGATTATGATTTAAATCTTATCAGTGGATTCAAGAGGTCCATTTATGCAACCTTGTGTGAGAGGATCATTTTATGCCACTTTATGTGAGAGATTGATCCTTTGTTATGATGAAGGAGAACGCCTTGTAAGTGAGAGTTCTTTATAGGAGCACGTCTCTTGGGAGAGACATGCCACTCTAGATAAGGGATTCGTCCTTGTATTGACGTAGATTACATTATGTACTCATCTTCTTGTAGAGACTAATCAAGAAGCCTCCCAACTGTCGGACTAGGGCTGGGAGACGTAGTCTACACTGGACGAACTCTGTTATCATATCGTGTGTTATGATAGCTTCTTATTTGCTTCATGTTCATGTTAATGGATTGTTGAAAGTGTTTTTATCATATGAATTGCTCATGTTTCACATGCAAATATAAGTGCCAATAAAAGGTCCTACAAAATGGAGAATTTTGTTTGAATGTGTTCACAAATATTTCTCAGATCAATTGGTATTAGAGCGGTCTAACCATTTTTCTAGGGATTTTGAATGCCATCATGGGCAAGCGATTGAAGTGAGAAAGACTTCAAGAGTTGGAAGAGATCAATTGCATCCAAGTAGAGAATGCAGAGCTTCAAAGCCATCTACAAGATCCAGAGGAAGAAAAGTGGAAATTGAGGCTCATGTTAAAGCAATCTCTAGAGGAACAAATGGGAGAATGTTCCACTAACAAAGGAGAGCTTTCCAAAGAATATGATCAAGCATCACCAATGGGATCGAAGTTAATGGAAACTTCTTCATCTCATGATGTTATTTATGTTGGAATCATTGAGATACCCATTTCAGGAACCAGCATAAGACTCCTCACCAAGATGGGGTATAAAGTAGGAGGACTTGGTATTAATGGCCAAGGAATTACTCAACCATTGGAGGTTATAAGAAGGCCTTGATTTGTAGGAATGGGGTACTTTGAAGGAGAATGTTCAAAGAAAGCAAAAGAAAAGGGTTCCTCAAAAAAATAATCCAATCTATTGCCAAAACCATCGAGGGAAGAGGATGCTAAAAGCACATCACAATCTTCTCGTAATAGTAAGAATTGCAGAAGAAGAGCTAAGGCAAGTGCTTCTCGCCAAGCTTGCACTACAAATAACCAAGCAAGGTATAAAAGGTATCAATATTTTAACGTTCCTTTTGATTACAAGTAGATTGTTAATGATGAGCATAACTTATGGCATAGAAAACCATGTACCTTTTGTGGCTTGTATAACCATGTTGTTGCCAAGTGTTGGAAAAGAATGGCAGCAAAAAAGAGGACAAGACATGAAGACCCTTCTCCACATTAGGATAGGAAGAAGGTCATGAAAGTTAGGAGGAACAAGAATGTTTGTAGCCATTGCAACAATGGTGGACATCAGAGACCCACATGTTGGGATCTCCATCCAAAGCAACAACCGAAGGAGGACCGAAAAGATCCTGTGAAGGAACGAATCAATGAAGTTGTTCAACAAGAGAAGCAGCCACGGGAAGAATACCCATTAACCTTGTTGGGTAAGAAATGGGGATGCACAAGTAGTTGAGCATGGCCACATTTTGTAAATCACATGTTGCTAAGTATTTTTAAAAGTGGTGAAGTGTTTGCCATCACTTATGAATGCAACATGGTGATATTTTGGCCTTTTAGTTGAGAGCTTGGGATATGGTTTTTGTTATGATTATGATGTAAAATTAACCATGAGTGTGTTATAAACTCTTGGCAAGTATGGGGTTTTTTTGGGTCATGTTTGGTCTTATAATTAGACATGTATTAACAGTCATGGGTTTGCATATGAGACAGGTGTTGGTTTCATGATTCCGAATTCCAAAGTACAAAGGTGAAGTAAAGGCAAGGTGGCCTGTAGAGGAATCCATTATGTAGATCGAAATTACAGTCATGTTTATGCTTTTGGAGAACCAAAATCTCCTTAATGGGGAGGAATGATCTAGGTGGCTCTAGAGAGGCTAAAAATTGAAGTCTTTGGATTTCATCGAAACCAGGACCATAACGAAGAGCTCTTCATCCTGATTCCAACAACGAAGATGATACTCAAATCTGACTTCATATGTGAAAGTTATTAGGAGTTAAATTTCAAGTGAAAAATATTAGTGGTTTTTTCACCAGCTAAATTTGAAGCACCACTAAAATTGGTGGTCTCACTAAATATGGCAGAATCGCTAAATTTAGTGGCCACTAACCAAGCAACAATTTGGAACTTATCGATAGTTGGAATTGGTCAAGATGTTGCATGTTTAATTTTTCCAGCAGCTCCTACAAACTCGACTAACGATTTTGATTATTGTCATATAAAAAATAAAAAATAAAAATAAAAATGGGTTGGCAAGCGACCAAACCCCGCCAACCCTTAGATTCATTATAAATTATATATTAATAAGTCAGGGTCTGTGGGTATGACCCGGGACCCTACCTAACCATACCACAAACAGACATTATATATAATAGTGGGGTCAACAGGGATCAAACTTGCGCTAGCCAAGTGACTGGCCCGCCCAATGGGTGGCCCCATATTAATATAATGCTAACCAACAAAACACAGCCAATCACCAAATTAAATCACCACCCAACCAAATTGTATCACACAACGGTTATATGTATTAAAATGGGGAATCAATAAGGTTTGAACCCCTACCACCCCGGTCAAACAATTTTAAATTTAATACCCCAACCAGAAAAGCCCAAGTGGGTCGTTGGTAAATCTGCCAACGAAAAGTAATTGAGAACCATTTTTTTCTTTCGCCCAATAATGTAGTCGAGGATGAACCACGAGGTGGAACTCAGAGCCAGGCATAGGTGGGCACAGAGGTAAAGGAATCGGAACCATGACACAGGCACATCGACCAAGGAGGTGGAACCTTGATGTAGGGAATATTTGAGGAATCTTTAGATTCCCTAGGGGCGAATTTTGACTGCGTCAGAAATATGTCAACTTTATACTCAGATTGCTCAAAATTTCGTCGGGAATCTAATGGTGCAAATAGTTTTCAGATCTGAGTAGCCGAGTTTCTAGAGGCATAATGTTGGTCAACGAAACCTTGACACAGGAATATGCAAGGAATATTTTAGATTCCCAAGAGACCCATAATTGAAAGTTTCAGAATGAGGTCAACTTTGTACTCAAATTTCATGATTTTTCGGAAGGAACATGATGGCGCAGGCCATTTCTTCATTCTAGCAGCTAAGTTTTAGGCCATCCCCATACTTAGAGGTCTAAGGTTTATTTTTTCCATGTGTTCATTTGATTTTTGTTGAGATTATGATTTGAAACTGATCAGCGGATTCAAGAGGTCCATTTATGCCACCTTGTGTGAGACGATCATTTTATGCCACTTTATGTGAGAGATTGTTTGTTTGTCATGCCAAAGGATAACATTTTATGAGTGAGAGTTCTTTGTAGGAGAACATCTCTTAGGATAGACATGCCACTCTAGATAAGGGATTCATCCTTGTATTGATAGAGATTGTGTTATGTACTCATATTCTTGCAGAGATTAATGAAGTGATCTCCCCACTCTTGACACAAGCCCTAGAGAGGTAGTCCACACTGGACGAACTTTGTTATCATATCATGTGTTATGATTGCTTCTTATTTGCTTCATGTTCATGTTGATGGATTGTTGAGGTGTTGTTTAGAATATCCATTGCTCATGTTTCACATGCAAATATAAGTGTCGGTAAAATGTCCAGCATAATGGATATTTTTGTTTGAAAGTGTTCACAAAAATTTATCGGATAAAAAATGGAAAGGAGACTATGAAGGACAAAGAGTACTCTGGGAGGGGAGGTATGCATAGATTATAAACTAGTCATTTTTTTCTTATTCTTTATTCTATGACTTCAATAAGCTGACATATTTGGTGGCAACAAACTCATTCAAAGGAAAGACAATGTGGAAGGCATATTCATCCCATTCTTATGAGAATTTTCAAGTGATATTTATTTCTTGCATATTTATTATACCAATAGAAAGTCTAGTTGTTCATGCCAGAGCTAATAGTTGCTAATTTTGCAGAAAAACCTTGTTGATTTAATCCTATCAAATTGCTCAGAAGGATTCCTTATTGATGTTTCATATCATTTTTTCTCTCTAAATGTTTATGTATGATTCCATTACATCATACACATTTTGAATTGAATTTTGGCCAATAGTTTTCACAGAAAATTGCCAAACAAAATGTTGTAGTCGCAATTTTGAATAAAATATCAGTGATTTTTCAGCCACCCTTATGTGTGCATACTTCTCTGAATTTATCTATTTTTCATGAGCAGTTTGTTATTGAAGCTTATTTATCTTTTAGATAATTTTTACAACATTTTTTTAAGTGTTAGCATAGTCTTGTGGCTCATGAAATGCTATTCTATTGATGTTCATAAATTTTTTCATTTAAGTTTTAGATTGTTGTTAACTTTTATATGTTTTTATATATTATAGATGTGTATATGTTTTCGTTATGTTGTTGCAAAACTTGTACAAATTTCATTTTTGTGCTCTTCTTTAATTATGTGCATATTAGTTAATTTATTTTCCTTATTGTAAATAAACTTGCAAATACAAAAAACACTCATTGAACTCGGGAATAAAACAATTGGGATTAGTCCCACTATCTCATGTGCCTAGTGAGATTTGAGGGTTTGATGAAGGAGTCTAAAAAACTTCCCTCGTCAACATATAACACTATCTTTCATGGCTTGGATAGCTCGTAGTATCCATAGGCCAATTGCAAGTTTGCTTAGATTAACCATAGCCATTCAATGTTGGAGTTTCCCTAGGGTAATCCCAATGTCTATTGTGTTGAATTAATTTGTGTTTGTGGTTTTTTGTTTACTTATTTCATTCTAGTGATATAATCCTAATGCCCATGAATATCATAATCAATCTTCTATAGCACTATCTTTGTTGGCTTGGATAGCTCATGGTATCCATAGGTTAATTGCAAGTTTGCTTGGGTGTTGGGTTAAATTATTTCTTGTATGTTTTGTCCATAACCTGTAACCACATCTCCTAGTGTTATCTTCTCTCTATATGATATGTAATTTCCTTTGACAACCATCGTTATGACTTGTCCATGCATTACATGCCAATATGCAATGAAATAGTCAATTATCCAAGGGACTTTCTTAACTCACTACATAGTGTGTATAAAGGACCTAAAACTTGATTATTCAATTGGATTAAATTTAGAGCCTATTTTTTATGCTTCTTTTAACCGTATGTAATACACAAGATGACCACACCCTTCCTTTAATTGATTTGTCAGGATTACCTAGAGCTTGATCAGTCAATTGGATTATTGGTAGAGCCTATTTTGTTATGCTCTATTTAATCCTATATAATATCACAACATGGAATCACTCTCTATACAATGTGTGGTGACCCACCCTACAATTGTTATTGGATCAATTCAATCCAGTATACGCCAAGACACACACACACGTGTCTATATATATATATATATATATATATATATATGGTTGATGGAGTGCCATTTTTTGCACAATTAGACACCCATAATGTGTTATTTAGCTGACATAAGAGAATTAGAGTATATATGTACCTATAGTTTGTATCAATCCTAGCATTACGAACAACCAAACTAAGCCTTAAAACCAAATCTAGATAGATTCAATCGTCATGGTTGATGAATTCATTTTAAGAAGCTTGATCTAATGTTCACAATAACTACAAAGACAAAGTTTTTGATTCCATAGAAAAATATTCATGTTGACAAGATGGAGAGGCCATAGGCCTGCCATTTATGTATTAATATATTATCCCAAACAAAAGTATCATAATGCCAAAGTCTACTCAGACATGAGGTTGAAGGCTCAAGCATAAGCACAAAGAAGTCAAGAAATGTAATTGGCAAGAGTGCCACATCTAGCAAGTGTTTGTCATGGTCATTGGAGAATATTTGATGGAAATTAACTCATTCTCTAAAACAATTAGATCTAAGCCATGACTATTGAGTTTATAAGGCTATTTGTCCAAGATGTGACTAAGATCAAGGTTGGGTGCTTGTCATTTTATTGGATATAAGGTGGATACCAATTGTGCTTGAATACACATTGCTTTCATGCTAATATCTCATCTTGATGACATTATCTTTACTTCTTTATGACTATCTAGATTATGTTTCTTATGAAAGGGAGACTTCAAGTGGTTCTTTGCTCATATCATGACACAACATGTATGAAATCTAACAGTAGTGGAAAATAGTTCATTTCTAGTTGGATGACTTGACTACCTGAATATTCGAAGGTTTAGTTAGTGTCCTAGTCATATCAACAGTTGATCACTGAATTAACTTCTATATCGACTCTTTTAATCTTGTATTGATTTTAAAATAACCATCTCTAAACGATCTAAAGTTGTCATAAGCTAAGTCATATTGTTACAAAACCCCCTCATTAGCATAATGTTGTTGGAGACTCCGAAGGTGAAATTATGTGTACACACACATCCACCCGAAAATAATGAGAGCTCCCTAAATCCTAGGCATAGCCTAAAGTTTCATGAACTTAAATACTAAAAGAAACCACATAAAAGTATTTGTAATATGATCATTTTTCCTACAATAAACAAGATTTGCAACATCTTCTTACAATAATTATCTCAAGTAATGAACATGATGCTCCACATGCTTCATTTTTATATGTGCTTCTGTGAGATGTTGAATCCCCACAAATTCTATGCTAGTATGCACTACACCATGATATCTTGCTTCTTTGGTCATCAAGGAATCTATTGTCTACTTTTTTCAAGGTTAGACAATAGGTATCCAACCAAGTCAACACATATAGCTAGACGTTGCATTCCTATCATATCCATCTTGAAACTAATTTAAGTTGGTGTGACTAACTAACTAGTTCATTTTAGCACTATTATATTTTATACCAAGTTAATAGGTTCCCTTAACATAATGAACAATTATATTTGCAAAAGTGACTTTCTCATGAATCCTACATAAACTAAGAAACCACACTAAAAAAAAGAAATATTGGGATGATTATGAGCTACATAAATAAGGCTACCAACAAGTTAATGATAAAGTGTAACATCGACTTTCAAAGAGTCACACTCCATGGTTAGCTTCACTCCAAATTGATAAGGCATAGCATAAGGTTTATATTCTTCCATCCTAAACTTTTATAAAATGTTCAACACATATTTAGGAAGAGAATTAAATATATTGTCAACCATTTATAGGATTATGATACCAAAAAATAATTTAACGAACCATGGTTAATGTTTCAAAAGTATATGATAATTATTTCTTCAAACCCATAATTCATTTTGCATTGCTTCTAATAGTGACTAAGTCATCCACATACAATGAAACAATCATATTTCATCTTTTTACGTGGAGTACATACATATTGTGATTAAATTGACAAAGTTTAAACCTTATAATGAGGAAAACATTATCGTTTTTGTGATGCCATGCCTCATGTCCTATTTCAAGCCATGTAAGGATTTCTTTGATTGGAACACGTGATGGTCATTCTTCTTGAGACTAGGGGTTGCTCCATACAAATTTTCTTAATCAGATCACCATGGAAAAAAGCACATTTTATGTGTATTTGATGTACCACTCATCCAAACTAAGTAGCAAGTGAAATATTAATTGAACAAAGTTCATCGTTGCAACTTGTTCAAAGGTTTCAATGTAGTTTATGCTTCTTGTGACGACAACGCTTAGCTATCAAATGAGCCTTATGTTTTTCAACAACAACCTCATATGTGAATTGGGTCTTGTAGACCCACTGACATTTTACCTTACTTTTCCTTAAAGTCAAGGAACTAAATCCCATGTTTTTTTCTTCATTAACAAATGATATTCATTAGCCATAGCATTCTCCCATTCAAATCGACCCTATGCAACATATGTTTCTAGATCACATGCCTCGTGCACATGTGTAATTAGAATAACACTACCATGTTATTTTGGATTTTGTTTTTCCTTGAGTCCTTGGTATTTCTAGCATTAACCCCATAAGCTTCAATTATCTGTGTGGGACATATTCTAACCATTGAAGGAATACCTATACCAAGTTCATTAGGAGGGACACCAAGGTTTGTGATAAATTTTCAATGTGGAAGTTCAATTGTTGACTAACCTACATAGAGATGTCGATTATCCAGTCAATGATCTTATTAGGTAACCAATTGATCTAGAATTTCATATAATTTCTAATGGATTATAGTTTAACAAGATAGAATAAGAATTCAACAAACTAAAGTAATACCTAAGGTTTTCTCACTGAAGACAACATTTCATTTGCAAATGATTACTTGTTTAAGAATCAAATAATCTATAGGTCTTCAACACTTTAGAGTAGCCCATCATGATATTGGCATGACTCTTCACATCTAACTTCTTCGTTCTCTTATTCAGAATATGAACCCATGCAACACATTCAAAGGTTTTAAGATGTCTAATCAAGGATTTCCTTTTGTTCCACTTTTCAATTGGATTTAAATCCCACATAACTTTAGTTGAAATCGATTTTAATAAATAGTTTGAGCAAAAAAGGACTTTTTCCAAAAAATGAGTTGCAGAGCTTGGATGACTCACCCAATATAAACCAATGTAAACTTTGAATGGAACTGTATTGATTACTGTTTTTTTGGTAGCAAAAAAATCAAAACCGGTTTTGAAAAGTGTTGATATATATATATAATATATATATATATATATATATTATATATTATAATATTATATATATTTACACTTTTAATTTTCTTATGTGCATTATTTTAAAAAGGTTTGATTTTCATGTGATTTTGAAAAGCGTTGATGCAGCGTCAAACCCTTTTTTAGAACTTATTTTTTGACTTAAAATTTTTTTAATGTATAAATGTGAATTTTATTTCTAAATTTAACGATTTTGAAGTAGTCCTCTTCTTCATATTTTTGTTTTTTTTTATTTTTGTAGTGTGATCTTATTTTTGCTAATTAAAAAAAGGTCGATATTTAAAAGTTTGATCTTCTATATATTTATATATTTTTAATTAATATTCAATGCACATCAAATAATTATCTCTAAAAAAAATAAAATAACAACATAAAAATACACATTTTGAATATAAATATAACAAAAATTTACACATTTTGAGACTCTTTTTACTAAAAATGACATGTCACATAAACAATTTTAAAAGGAAAAATTTAACAAAAAATGGTTAAAAATAACATTTTTTATGAATTTCATGTCAAAAAATAATATATCACAATTTTTTTCAAAAAATAATGATTCACATAAAAATTAAAGTGAAAAATCACATAATATAAATATTAAACGTATTAACAACAACACTGATACTTATTCTTCTCTAAATGTCAAAGTCAAAACTTAACAAGTATAACTAATTAATAGTTACAAAAAATGAGTTTGATTTCCAAGCATAACTTAAATTTAATCAATAATATCCCATAATCCATACTCATCATCTTCTAAAGTGTCATCGTTGTCTTTTTCCATAATATTTTTTGCTCTAATTTGATCATTTTCCTCTTCTGATGGATCTTTGATGTCTGCGAATCTCCCAATGTATGTCTTTCTTCCATCTAATGGTGGTTGAGGTTCCTTTACCTTTTTTGCCACACGTGATTCATTAAAATCCCCTTTCCTCAAACCAACTTCTTGCATAGAAGAAATTGAAGAGCATTAATTCTCTACTGAATAAATTTGCAATATAGTGGGTCATTTTCAATGACAATGCAATATCTTCCTTTTTGTAGACAACATGCTAGTGTTGTACCTAATAATTAAATACAAAAGAAATAATGAAGTAAATTAGTATAATCACATAAAAATTAAAAAACAAGATATTGAAATTCATTTTTATGTAATAAAACTTACCTGAGCATGAGAATAAATCCAAAACCCAATCTCCTTCATTTGAACATAAATCTATAAGACATTTAATCAATGAATGTGGTTTTTTATAAATGTTAAATATATCTCATTTTGCTTCTTTATCTTCATATGTTATTTTTTTACAACAACATCATGAACCAGTACTTGGCTATGACTCTTTCCATCTACCTGATTCAAAAGCATAGGCGTATAGCTATCATTTTTGTCCAACTTTCAACATGGATGAACTCACAATCACTTATAATTAGTTGATCTCCACAGTTAATAAAATTTGACTTTTCCCTGTAACATGAAATAGTAAAAGTTCAACTAACTTGTACATAGATGATTTTTTTAACATTAATAAAACATATAATTTCAACTTCTTTCCATGTAAGTTGCATCCTTGAGTTTGCTTTTCCCTTCAAGTTTGTCAATAACATTGCAAATTGTATGTTTGAATGAAATGTCACAAATCTCCATAATGGTGATGTTGTGACTTCTACAAATCCTACAACCACTTTATTAAGAGCTTGATAAGTATAAGGGTCACAATCATATTCAATGTTTGGGATATTGAAACCGTGAGGAATATCTGCAATAACCAAGGAATAATCCCTTTTATGTATGATTTTTGCAAGGTCTTACCCATCACCTTGTATTATTTGATATTGGATGGTCTTGAGCTCATTCCAAATGAAATGAGTAAGACTAGGATCAAGTTCAATATTACTAAGACATTGCTTTCTCAGTCTTTTCATCTTAATTTTTTTAATAAAGCTTTCAAAACTATCTCGTGCTCCATTTGCATCCTTATTCATCTTTAATGAAATAAACAAATATACGTATAAGTTATAAAATAAAAATAGTATACACATGAATAAAAATGAATGTCTAAAATCAACAACTTTTTTAAATGAAAAAAAAAAATATATATATATATATATTATATATATATATAGTTGATGTAGAACTTGAATCTCAGTATTTGCCATACAACATCAT
This sequence comes from Pinus taeda, assembly GCA_000404065.3. NCBI lineage: Eukaryota > Viridiplantae > Streptophyta > Pinopsida > Pinales > Pinaceae > Pinus > Pinus taeda. Next base: position 170,613 of record APFE031065652.1, read on the forward strand.
CCCAACTATCTTCATTCAACAATTAACCATTTTGTTCTGGTATTCTTATGTAAAACCTTGTAACTGAATAATAAAGGTTAAAAAAATGTTAATATAATGATATGTATAATAAATACTACCAATAAAAATCTGTTATATTTAAAAGAAACTTATAATCTAGAAATAAGTGAAAATAATTCAATAAACTTACTTTTGGAATTCCTCACACATTTCGTCCAATGATAATTCCCATGACTTCACACGAGATAATATTGTTTTGACAAATTTTTCATCCTTCACTCTTTGCAATTCTCTTCAAGGTATGATGGTCATATCTTCTGGAGGGAGCTTCATTTCAGGACCTGATTTACTATTGCTGCATATAAATGGTTTAGACTTTGTGACCTCCTACTTTTTAATGCCAATGTTCTCCCACATGTCGAAAATCTCATTAATCAATTCCCATATCTCTAAAGTTCTACATGCAAAATGGAAAATGTTATCCATACCTCTTAATATATCAGAATTTACTTTGGCATCTTTTGAATTGGTTTTCTCCTCAATTTGATAATCTATTTCCATACAACATTCCTTCTGAAAGGTTAGACTAACCTTTGTCTTAACCCCACCACATTTTTCTTCAAATTCATTATGAATAAATCCAACCCTTTGGATAAAAGTCATAGATATCTTATACTCATTATCTGTATTATGATCCCATGCCAATAAATTTGCTTTTGTATCTGTTAAACTAGCATAAATGATACATTTCATTGTTTCAAAATGCGGGTTATTGAGATATTCCTCCATCAATTTCTTTTGAGCTTCTATAGAATGGTTCCCCCCAAGTACATAATATTTGTATTCAAAACATTTTGACTTATCAAATGCTTCTTTGTTGGGAACTTGAATTGGAACAACACTTGTTAGTTCGAAACGTGTCGACCAAAAAAATCTATTATGCGATTTCTACCGAAAGACTTTTCTTAATTCATTATGGATCATAGAAGCTTGAATACAAAAAACAAAACAAAAAACAAAAAACAAAAAACAAAAAACTAAACAAAAACAAAAAAACAAACCACATGAGCATATGGATTGTACATCAATGTTTTCAAGTTGTGAACATGCAGGTGGTGTGGCTTTATAATTTGATATTTAAATTGTCCTTCATTTGGCTTATATATTTGGTTGACATTAAGTTGAAATGTATGACCACCTTCAATTAAGTTTGTCTTTGTCAAATGTTGTTGAATGGAATTTTGTTTTGTTTTAGTAATGCCATCCTCTAAATCAATTCCTAGTGTAATGATTTCCCTGCTTCTTTTGGATTTCACTAAGATCTTCACTATTGGCCATGATTGTTTGAGAATGATGAACTTTTAATTTCTTCCTCCTCTCGGTGATCATATTTTCTTCTACATAAGCAATCTCCTCATCATCAACTAGACGGTAGACATTCTTGGGCATTTTTGCTTTTGGTCTTTTATGACTCTTCTCCTTTCTAACATCAGTTCTAATCTCATCCTCAGTAATGGAAACACATTCTTCAACTTCAACTTCCTCATCTTCAAAAGTAACATGTCTAGCTTTGCTACATTTATCCACTATAGGCATTCTTTGTTGATCCCTTGGATGCAGTCTTGTAGCATGATGAAGTTTTTTTTTTTTTTTGTCTGTTGAAAATAGCAACAAGAAATGATAAATATAGAAGTGTTAAACTTAGTACTACTATAAATAGAATTTCGAGATACCTTCCTATTTTAATTAGTCCCTAAACTAAAATAGAGAAGTAAAAATTTGAATTTGATCTTAGCAGTTGTTTGTAAAATAATTAATTAATTCACCATGAGTTAATTAGTTGTAGAAAATCAAACATGAAGTCTATGTGGGGACATGCAACAATTTCTCCATTGATTAAGAAATTTATCCATCAGTTAAAGAGATAAGGATGAGTTGTAATTAGTTGGCTCAGTTAACTGAGTCAAGTCCAATTAGATTAATTCAAACAGTTTGTTGAATCAATTGTGAGTTCAGTTAGTTAATGCATGCATGCATGTAAATGTTGCACTTCAGATAACTAAATATTCTCTTATAAATAACTCATGCATGTCAATTCAGACAGAGACCTAGTTAAGATCAGATGGAGGGACAGTGTACTATCAGTTGCAGGAATATTCCATTGTTAATATCTCTTGCATGCAGAAGGAATTCTTTCCTTGAGGATTGTGTAGTTGCTTCTTCAGTTTTTGTGAGTGTGATGAGGCCAATTCACACATGTGGCATCACTGGACCCCAAGAAAAATTGCGCAAAGAAATAGAGGGCTTGAGGAGAACATATACTGTGTCTATTCAGTCTGTGAGCTGTATTGTTTGATTGCAGAGAGAGCATGATAGCTTGAGAGTTTATTTTTTTGTAACTTGAACAAATTTCCACTTGTATGATAATACAGAGATTGGGGTTTTAGGCTGAGGCTTTCCCCGAGTTATTTCTACTGTGTTATGTGTGATTGATTTCTCATTCTCAGTTATATGTGTTCTCATTGATCTTGCTCAATTTGATTAAGCTTCCGCAAAGTTTGTTGTAGAAGTAGATCTTGTATTTTGCTTTAGTATATTGCATAATCTGTTGATCTATAGTGGGAATTTCTACATTTTCCTTGTTTGTCATATCTTCTTCTAACCCTGATTAGAAATCACCGACAACATTCATAATATCTCTATCTATAAAATAAATTCCTCCCAACATAATTGAAATAGCTTCAGCAAATTTTTGTCAAACAAAATATAATATGTCAATAAAAACTAAGTTATAAAGAATATAATGATACAATTACAATAATGCAAAACACATAAATAGAAATAACAATGCTTTGGATATTTTATGCAATGTCATTTATGATTTGTTTACATATCCTTGTAGAATCATTCGTCGTGTCATACATCGACAATGCAAACAAATATCTAATATTGTCATGTGAATTGGGCAGTTTTGTAAGTACATAAACAACTTCAATAACCGACATCAAACATATGTCTAGTACTTTTCCCAGCACCTCATAACCTCCACCATCATAAATCATATCAACATATAGATATATCTGCATATGTTCTTCACCTTCTCTATCTTTCATAAACCATGCAAATTGTGTACGCTTCACTTCTTGTGATTTCTTCCAGTAACAAACCACTTGCTAGATTTTTAGTCATTAGCTTAGGTTGGGTTTCTTCAACAGTATTTTTTTAGGGCCCACCTTCAGAAAATTAATAATATAATAATAATAATATTATAATAAATAAATTAAATAATAAATAAATAAATAAATAAATAAACAATTCATTTTTTTTTGTCCCTCGGCCCCCTGGCAAGCTAGGGATCAATTCTCATAATCACCCCCCTTCCTTCCAGGAGGTCGTTGTGTTTCGGGTGGGCATGCCCATGGCTAGCCGTGCCTGCCAAAAGTTTAGGTATGCGCGCCTAGTCATGGGCATGGCCACACACAATTCAACAAGCATGCCTGCTTGCACGCATACTGTACCGCGGGCGGGAATGCCCATGGTGGGGTGAACCTACCCAAGACATGGGCACTGTGCCTTTTCCTTGGGCACGCACACCTTGTCATGGGCGTGCCCACCCGCGGCATAGTGGGCGTGCCCCCCCACGACATATTGGGCGTGCAGGCAGGCAAGCCCACGGCCTGGCATGCAGGCAGGCACGCCCATGGCCTCGCATGCCCACCCAAGGTACATCGGCCCCCTGGAAATCAGGGGTTGATTCTGTCAAGGGGCCGATATGCCCCAGGAGGGCACACCCACCGACAACACAACAACCCCTAGTAAGCAAGGGCACGATTTTGAGAATCCACCCTTCCCTGCCAAGGACCGATTCTGGCAAGCGGTCGATTCTTAGAATCACCCATTGCCTGCAAGGGGGGTCACTGTGTTGCCGATGGTCATGCCCACCCAAGGCATAGGCACAACATGCTAGTTGTGCTACGAACGAGCACGCCCATGGCCATGTGCACCCACCCGCAGCAGAGAGGGTGTGCAGGCCTACACACCCATTGTGTGCATGTGCCTTGGGCGGGTGTGCCTATAGCACAACCGCAGTGTCACGGGTGGGCACGCCCACCTGTGGCACGTCGACCACCTGCTTCCCAACAGGCCGATTCGGGGAATCAACCCCTGGTAGGCCAGGGAGTCGTTGTGTTGTCGGTGGGCACACTCACTCAGGATACAACGACTCCTTGGCAAATAGGAGTCCATTGTGCCCCAGGCGGGCGCACCTGGCTATGGGCATGTCTGCCCTAGGCATAGGCACAGTGCTTGTGCTAGCGAGCGCGCCCGCTCAAGCACATCGTCTCCCTGCTTACCAGGGGGCCGATGTGCATTATGCAGGCGCATCCACTGGCGACACAACGACCCCCTACATTCAGGGGGCTGATTCCATAAATTGGTCCTATGGCATGTGAGGGGGGAAATTCCCCGAATTAGCTCAATAGCTTGCTAGTGGTTAATTCTAGTCATACCCCCAGCTTTTCTGAACAACATTTTCTCCGGCTTGCAAGAATTCTTTGGGGAACTCTAGGAGGGCGGTTCTTCGTGAAAACCATTTCTGCCCCTGTTGGGGTAGCTGCCTGATCTCTGCAATGGTTTCTTCTATTACAGGGATTTCTATCCCCTGGACATGAGAGCTCCCTTCCTCTAAATTGAGTGCAAATTCAATCGCAATCGCCTCATTAAACCCCTGCAACCTGTTTAAATAGACGTTCCACCATGCATTTTCAAAAACTATCATACTTCTTGATTTTTTCGAACCATTGTCAAGTCCCCCGACTCATGGCGCACAGCCAACCCACCCATCATTGTAGGAACTGGATCAACACGATGGATACAGTCAGCTGGTAGGGGGAGAGTAACAACAACCCAACTAACAATGGCAATAATGTTAACATGGTAGCTGCAAGGTAAAAGAATGCTAATAATGGCTAGTACACCTCAAAAAACACATCAAATAATGATAGGTTATGGTAGTACAGGTGAATGATTATGGTCATTGAATGCATCGTATTGGGAAAATGATCGGTCAAATTTTTGGCATACGATTTCAAATTCCAATGCGTAGGAATCATGATTACAAAATTGCACAATTTTCAATTTTCGTTTGCATTGGATTTGGTAATGATGTGATATGATTACGATTTTAGGTACGTCGTCGTTTATTTGTGATGGGACCCCCCCCCCCAACTTAAATGCGGTCGTCCGCGACACATACTAGTCTCTTATTTGGACTATTTTAATTAAATCCATAAGAGTCAATGAAGATGGCGACCTACCTGGCAGTGGAGTAACAACAAATATAATCGGCGGAGTAATGGCAATGGTAGAGTAACAACACTGACGGAGTAACAGCACGACGGAGTAACAACAGCAGCAGAACAACATCAACTACGGAGTGACAACACCGAGGGAGTAACAGCACCGGCTGAGTAACAGCACCGGCTGAGTAACAGCAACGATGGAGTAACAACACCGGCGGAGTAACAGCAACGGCGGAGTAACAGCAACTGTGGAGTAACAACACCGATGGAGTAACAACAACGGTGGTGTAAGGACCTATGGTCCAGAACATCACCGCCGAGCAAGTGCGATGAGTTGGTTAGCCAAACAAGTGCACGAGTTAGACAAAATGGAAGAGCGAAACACTTGGGCGCATGTGAAAGTGTTGGAGCGAGTCATGTATATATATGGAACAAGTTGTGGGTTCGTTCGAAACAAAGTCGATAGTGAAGATTTGTAATTCAAGAGTTGGTCGATGGGCCGACAACCCGAGCTAACAAAGCAAGGTGTCGATTGAAAAATAAAACATAGGTCAGCCAAGGGTGGCACGACCGCCCATGATGCATATGTATAGGAGTGTGGTGATGGGGAGAAATGCATACATTCGAGCGAAGTCTTTCGGTGGACAAGTAAAAGTGCAAAGGAGGAAGTGTATAGCCACAGCAAGGAGGCACAGTTCTAATGTGCCCACCCTTGGGCAGCACCACACGGAGATAGCACGCAGACTTGGTTGAAAGGCGAGGGTGCGGGTGAAGGTGCCTGCCGTTTGGTAAGAGCACGGGTGGTGACTTAGGTAGGTCGCCGCCTGTCGTGCAAGAGGAAATGTGGGGTGACTCAGGTGAGGCCGCCCGCCCATCGTGTAGTAGTAAGCAAAGTTCGGTTGAGGAGTGCGGTTGGCAGCTCGTGTGAGGGCGCGCCCGGCCAACTCAGGCAAGGAACTCGATTGACACACGAAGGTGTGGCATGTTGTAAAATTAGCTAGGTATGAAACTTGGTGTTTCCCAAGTATACTTGTAAACATTGTAAAGTTGTATAATATATTGTATTCGGGCAGACTCATTGCTCAGGGAGTTGACCCTCCCTTTATACTGTGCAATTGTGTTCTTCATGTATAATTGCTGATGATAATGAATGTGTATGGGTGTTCATTGGTATAAAGGAAACATAATAATACTTGATTGCAAAAAACAAACTAAGTAAACTAACGGTTAGGCATAGTCCATGAACATAAATATTGGTGAAAAGAAAGTGTTCGGTGGTGTCGCACCTCGCCAAGTACGGCTGAAAGACTACAGTAGGCCTGGGGGCATGACAGGTGGTATCAAAGCTGGTCCAAATTTTGTAGGAAACTTGGTGAACTGAATCAAGGAGTTGATTCTACGAAGACCGAAGACTTGGAAGGAAGTTCAAGTTTTGCGGGTGACAGGTGGAATATCAAGGTGATTCAAGTGAATGGTGAAACAGGTTTAGCAGAGGTGAAGCTTAGTGCTTGGGCCAAGTTGAACGACAAGGCATGGCAAGTTTGGAAGAATGTGAAGGGAAGCTCTTACTTACCTTATACAGGTTGAAGCAGATGAAAGAAGAGAACCCCAGGATTCAAGATAAACTTGAAGTCTTGGAAAAGAATGTTGAAGATGAACTTCTTCAACTTGGTTGGACAATGGAGCAAGATGAAGTTGCAGATTGTGCTAACAAGGGAGAGGAAGTTGTGATGACTGAGGATGTTGCAAATGTGACAACAGTGGAGGATGAACTTGAGATTGATCAAGTTGGACCAAGATCGTGCAGTTTGCAAACATGAGTGTATGAGGATACTCACATGGAGGAGCCTCATGATGATGATGTAAGTACTATTGATACTTGTGTTTCACTTGAGCATTTTGGAGATGAATCGTATGCAGGGAAGAGCAAATCCAGTTTACCGATGCAAGGGAGCATCTTACCATGGATGTCTATGATGAGACCTTGTATGGAGAAGCAAGGATTGTTGATTGTTTTAGGACTTGTTGGGGTTGTTTGTGACCTTATGGCAGAAGGCACAAAGGCCCGTGACAAGGGAGGAATGTGATGATCATTACGGAGGATTGGGTCATGCTTTATCCACATGGAGAATTGGCTAAGTGCTCGGCATGACTCATGGACGGATTGAGGAGGGCACACACTTGAGTTACTTGGGTGGACTTCTCATGGACGAGACCAAGAGATAGTCTTGGAGGAACCTTTAGTGGGGGAGCTATGATGGAGAGACTCATGTGATGAGGATATGGTTGGGTGACCGAGTTCACTAGACCGGACTTGCACACTTGGATAAGGATGACTGATTGTTGTGATGGGTCTACTTGGTTGGACTACATGGGCAACATAGTCATAAACATCAGGTTGGAGACATGGAGCATGGCAGTCTTATGTGGGGACATTATGCAGGAGCACTTATAGAGGTGTCACTTATGGGCATCCAATGAGGAGTACCAAGGTAGGGATGTTGTGCAGGTAGATTTGCTGGTGTGACATGGAGATGTTTTATTTATGAGCCGACGGAGAGGTTGTGCACTTATGTACAACAAGGCCATGGACTTGGATGGAGTTGTGAGCAAACTATGGAGAATTCCTACTACATGGAGAGCTGAGGCATCTTGCAGATACCTTTGGGCCAAGACTTGTATGCTTGCTAGAGTGTTGTTTGGGGATGGCTTATGGAGCTCATGATGACATGAGGTTTTGACTTTCGGGGACTTCATATATGGTGGACTTGGAGGATCTGATGCATTGAGGAGCTGAGGTCAAAGACTTTGATGCAGGATGGGATGCATACTTTCAAGTACATGTATGGGTGTGGCTTGGAAGAGTGATTTGATGTGGAGGATCGATATGAGACACTTTGAAGTGATGGAGTTACAACGATGATGATGCCTCGGTGGCAACACTTGGGCATGGGTTGAGCTGAGACTTAACCACTTTTGACACATGGGAGCTGATTGATCTATGATCACAAGCAGCACATGGGAGATGAGACAGGTGCATACTTGTTTCTATGGCAGATTTGAGGGATGGCACATTATAGATATGATGGAGGTAGCTTCATGGACCTGGATGTGGCACATCAAGGCTTGGAGTTTGAAGATCTCTTCACTTTGAGGAGATGGATGTTTTGCAGATGGATGATGATGTTGGCATAGATGTGGCTGATTTCATGCAGCACATTGACACCAAACATCATGGACAACAAGTTACAGATGAGATGGAGACTACTTCATGGACCTCAGCATGGCTTACACTTATATGGAGATGGATTCTTGATCAATTCGATAGTGTGGCAAGATGTTTTGAGGAACGATTGATGATGACATGAGGATGTGCATTCTTATGATTTGAGCATGACAGTTGGACTGATCACTCAACTAGTTCGAGTCATATGGGACATCAGTGTATAAAGATGTGTTAGCATTGTGTTGGAGTATCATGACAGCAATTTACATGATGACGATACATGATGAGGTCAACACTAGATGTTGCAGGAAGCATGTAGCTTGAGATGGAGGGGCCAGCCTTCCATAATGGGGAGCAGCATGTGGACATTGTGACGGGGTGGTTGATGGTCATGGATTGAAATGATTTTTCAATGTATGACATACTGATGGAGCATATGCCTTGGTATGGATAGCTTAGTGACAGATGGTTGCTGGGACGAGACATGATGGAAATGGTAGTTCTACATATGTTGTAGGGATGTTTGCAGTATGTGGAGGAGTTGATATCATGGATAAAACTGTTCGGATATGAAAATCTTTATAACAGGATGGTTACCAAGGTGGCATGATTGTCGAGGACGATAATGACTTCAGGTGGAGGAGGACGTAAGGACCTGCGGTCTGGAACATCACCGTCGAGTAAGTGCGACGAGTTGGTTAGCCAAACGAGCGCATGAGTTGGACAAAATGGCAAAGAGAAACACTTGGGCGCATGCGAAAATGTTAGAGCGAGTCATGTATATATATGGAATGAGCTGGGGGTTTGTTCGAAACAAAGCCGACGATGAAGAGTTGTAATTCGGGCGTTGGTCGATGGGCCCACCAACCGAGTTAACAAAGAAAGGTTTCAGTTAAAAAATAAAACATAGGTCAGCTAAGGGTGGCACGACCGCCCATGATGCATATGTATAGGCGTGGGTAGATGGGGAGAAAGGCATACATACGAGTGAAGTCTTTCAGTGGACAAGTAAAAGTGCGAAGGAGGAAGTGTATAGCCGCAGCAAGGAGGCACATTTCTAATGTGCCCGCATTTGGGTAGCACCACATGGAGATAACACGCAGACTTGGTTGAAAGGCAAGGGCACGAGTGAAGGCGCCCGCCATTCAGTAGGAGCGCGGGTGGTGACTTGGGTAGGTCGCTCACCCGTCGTGCAAGAGGAAACGCGAAGGGTGTCTCGGGTGGCTTTGGTAGGTCGCCCGCCCGTCGTGTGAAGGTGACTCAGTGACTCGGGTAGGTTGCCCACCCGTCGTGCAAGAGGAAACGCGAGGTGACTCGGGTGAGGTCGCCCACTTGTCGTGCAGCAGTAAATGAAGTTCGGTTGAGGAGTGCGATTGGCAGCTCGTGCGAGGGCACACCCGCCCAACTTGGGCAAGGAACTCGGTTGACACACGAAGGTGTGGCATATTGTAAAATTGGCTAAGTATGAAACTTGGTGTTTCCCAAGTATACTTGTAAACATTGTAACGTTGTATAATATATTGTATTCGGGCAGACTCATGTTCAGGGAGTTGCCCCTCCCTTTATACTGTGCAATTGTGTTCCTCGTGTATAATTGTTGATGATAATGAATGTGTATGGGTGTTCATTGGTATAAAGGAAACATAATAATACTTGGTTGCAAAAAACAAACTAAGTAAACTAACGGTTAGGCATAGTCCATGAACATAAATATTGGTGAAAAGAAAGTGTTCGGTGGTGCCGCACCTCGCCAAGTACGGCTGAAAGACTACCGTAGGCCTGGGGGCATGACAGGTGGTATCAAAGCTGGTCCAAATTTTGTAGGAAACTTGGTGAACTGAATCAAGGAGTTGATTCTACGAAGACCGAAGACTTGGAAGGAAGTTCAAGTTTTGCGGGTGACAGGTGGAATATCAAGGTGATTCAAGTGAATGGTGAAACAGGTTTAGCAGAGGTGAAGCTTAGTGCTTGGGCCAAGCTGAACGACAAGGCATGGCAAGTTTGGAAGAATGTGAAGGGAAGCTCTTACTTACCTTATACAGGTTGAAGCAGATGAAAGAAGAGAACCCCAGGATTCAAGATAAACTTGAAGTCTTGGAAAAGAATGTTGAAGATGAACTTCTTCAACTTGGTTGGACAATGGAGCAAGATGAAGTTGCAGATTGTGCTAACAAGGGAGAGGAAGTTGTGATGATTGAGGATGTTGCAAATGTGACAACAGTGGAGGATGAACTTGAGATTGATCAAGTTGGACCAGGATCGTGCAGTTTGCAAACATGAGTGGATGAGGATACTCACATGGAGGAGCCTCATGATGATGATGTAAGTACTATTGGTACTTGTGTTTCACTTGAGCATTTGGGAGATGAATCGTATGCAGGGAAGAGCAAATCTAGTTTACCGATGCAAGGGAGCATCTTACCATGGATGTCTATGATGAGACCTTGTATGGAGAAGGAAGGATTGTTGATTGTTTTAGGACTTGTTGGGGTTGTTTGTGACCTTATGGCAGAAGGCACAAAGGCCCGTGACAAGGGAGGAATGTGATGATCATTGCGGAGGATTGGGTCATGCTTTAGCCACATGGAGAATTGGCTAAGTGCTCGGCATGACTCATGGACGGATTGAGGAGGGCACACACTTGAGTTACTTGGGTGGACTTCTCATGGACGAGACCAAGAGATAGTCTTGGAGGAACCTTTAGTGTGGGAGCTATGATGGAGAGACTCATGTGATGAGGATATGGTTGGGTGATCGAGTTCACTAGACCGGACTTGCACACTTGGATAAGGATGACTGATTGTTGTGATGGGTCTACTTGGTTGGGCTACATGGGCAACATAGTCATAAACATCAGGTTGGAGACATGGAGCATGGCAGTCTTATGTGGGGACATTATGCAGGAGTACTTATAGAGGTGTCACTTATGGGCATCCAATGAGGAGTACCAAGGTAGGGATGTTGTGCAGGTAGATTTGCTGGTGTGACATGGAGATGTTTTATTTATGAGCCAACGGAGAGGTTGTGCACTTATGTACAACAAGGCCATGGACTTGGATGGAGTTGTGAGCAGACTATGGAGAATTCCTACTACATGGAGAGCTGAGGCATCTTGCAGATACCTTTGGGCCAAGACTTGTATGCTTGCTAGAGTGTTGTTTGGGGATGGCTTATGGAGCTCATGATGACATGAGGTTGTGACTTTTGGGGACTTCATATATGGTGGACTTGGAGGATCTGATGCATTGAGGAGCTGAGGTCAAAGACTTTGATGCAGGATGGGATGCATACTTTCAAGTACATGTATGGGTGTGGCTTGGAAGAGTGATTTGATGTGGAGGATCGATATGAGACACTTTGAAGTGATGGAGTTACAACGATGATGATGCCTCGGTGGCAACACTTGGGCATGGGTTGAGCTGAGACTTAACCACTTTTGACACATGGGAGCTGATTGATCTATGATCACAGGCAGCACATGGGAGATGAGACAGGTGCATACTTGTTTCTATGGCAGATTTGAGGGATGGCACATTACAGATATGATGGAGGTAGCTTCATGGACCTGGATGTGGCACATCAAGGCTTGGAGTTTGAAGATCTCTTCACTTTGAGGAGATGGATGTTTTGCAGATGGATGATGATGTTGGCATAGATGTGGTTGATTTCATGCAGCACATTGACACCAAACAGCATGGACAACATGTTACAGATGAGATGGAGACTACTTCATGGACCTAAGCATGGCTTACACTTATATGGAGATGGATTCTTGATCAATTCGATGGTGTGGCAAGATGTTTTGAGGAACGATTGATGATGACATGAGGATGTGCATTCTTATGATTTGAGCATGACAGTTGGACTGATCACTCAACTAGTTCGAGTCATGAGGGACATCAGTGTACAAAGATGTGTTAGCATTGTGTTGGAGTATCATGACAGCAATTTACATGATGACGATACATGATGAGGTCAACACTAGATGTTGCAGGAAGCATGTAGCTTGAGATGGAGGGGCCAACCTTCCATAATGGGGAGCAGCATGTGGAGATTGTGACGGGGTGGTTGATGGTCATGGATTGAAATGATTTTTCAATGTATGACATACTGATGGAGCATATGCCTTGGTATGGATAGCTTAGTGACAGATGGTTGCTGGGACGAGACATGATGGAGATGGTAGTTCTACATATGTTGTAGGGATGTTTGCAGTATGTGGAGGAGTTGATATCATGGATAAAACTGTTCGGATATGAAAATATTTATAACAGGATGGTTACCAAGGTGGCATGATTGTCGAGGACGATAATGACTTCAGGTGGAGGAGGACGTAAGGACCTGCGGTCTGGAACATCACCGTCGAGTAAGTGCGACGAGTTGGTTAGCCAAACGAGCGCATGAGTTGGACAAAATGGCAAAGAGAAACACTTGGGCTCATGCGAAAATGTTGGAGCGAGTCATGTATATATATGGAATGAGCTGGGGGTTTGTTTGAAACAAAGCCGACGATGAAGAGTTGTAATTCGGGCGTTGGTTGATGGGCCCACCAACCGAGTTAACAAAGAAAGGTTTCAGTTAAAAAATAAAGCATAGGTCAGCTAAGGGTGGCACGACCGCCCATGATGCATATGTATAGGCGTGCATAGATGGGGAGAAAGGCATACATACGACTGAAGTCTTTCAGTGGACAAGTAAAAGTGCGAAGGAGGAAGTGTATAGCCGCAGCAAGGAGGCGCATTTCTAATGTGCCCGCATTTGGGTAGCACCACATGGAGATAACACGCAGACTTGGTTTAAAGGCAAGGGCACGAGTGAAGGCGCCCGCCATTCAGTAGGAGCGCGGGTGGTGACTTGGGTAGGTCGCTCACCCGTCGTGCAAGAGGAAACACGAAGGGTGTCTCGGGTGGCTTTGGTAGGTCGCCCGCCCATCGTGTGAAGGTGACTCAGTGACTCGGGTAGGTCGCCCACTCGTCGTGCAAGAGGAAACGCGAGGTGACTCGGGTGAGGTCGCCCACTTGTCGTGCAGCAGTAAATGAAGTTCGGTTGAGGAGTGCGATTGGCAGCTCGTGCGAGGGAAAACCCGCCCAACTTGGGAAGGGAACTCGGTTGACACACGAAGGTGTGGCATATTGTAAAATTGGCTAAGTATGAAACTTGGTGTTTCCCAAGTATACTTGTAAACATTGTAACGTTGTATAATATATTGTATTCGGGCAGACTCATGTTCAGGGAGTTGCCCCTCCCTTTATACTGTGCAATTGTGTTCCTCGTGTATAATTGTTGATGATAATGAATGTGTATGGGTGTTCATTGGTATAAAGAAAACATAATAATACTTGGTTGCGAAAAATAAACTAATTAGACTAATGGTTAGGTGTATTCCATGAACATAAGTATTGGTGAAAAGAAAGTGTTCGGTGGTGCCGCACCTCGCCAAGCACGATTGAAAGACTACCATAGGCCTAGGGGCGTGACAGGAAGAGTAACAGTACCGGCAGAGTAACATCAACGACGGAGTAACAACAACGATGGAGTAACAACATTGGTGGAGTAACAACTACGGAGTAATAGCACCGATGGAGTAATAACAACGGCGGAGTAATAGCACCGGCAGAGTAACAGCATCGACGGAGTAACAACAACGGCGGAGTAACATCAATGACAGAGTAACAGCATCGGCAGAGTAACAGCAATGGCGGAGTAATAGCACTGATGGAGTAACAGCAACAACAGAGCAACATCAATAGTGGAGCAACAACAACATCGGAGTAACAACACCGATGGAGTAACAACAATGACTGTTACTTGAAAATGTTCTCAGTTTCTCCTTGTCATAATTTTATTCTTATTCCTACAAAAAGACAAACAAGTAAGTGGTAACAACATACACACACACACACACACACAAACATATGTGTGTGTGTGTGTGTGTGTGTGTGTGTGTGTGTGTATTTTAACAAAAGGCAGAGGAAGTATTCTCTGCACCAACAACCATCAAACCAAATAACAAGATGTATCAAGAATATGTTTAATGAAGGCATCCTTAGAAGTTGGACTGTGGTATAATTTCAGACGGTGTCCATTCACTAGGAACGAAGTACAATTTTCATCTACACTAACCAATCTGACTATTCCATTATCGAATACAACATCCACTTCATAGGGTCACATCCAATGAGTGTGAATCTTTCCCTTAAAATCTTTGAATCGGGAGTCATAAAGCAATGCCCAGTCTCCTGTATGGAACACCTTATTCTTGATAAATTTATCATGCCATTTCATTCTCTGTTGTTGGATAGCAGTGGTTCTCTGGACAGCTACTTAACGAATCTCATCTAACTCATTGAGTTGTTCCAGCCGGTATTTATGGGCCCCTGATAAGTCTAATCCCACTTCCAAAGTTGTTATGAGCATACTGATCTTGAATTCTAGTGGAAACAAGGGGGATTTCCCATATACTAGCTCAAATGGTGAAAACCCAGTTGTATTCCACCATGTCGTCCTATATGCCCAAAGAGCTTCTGGAAATTTCTGCAACCAATCCTGGCGATGACTTGCTACAGTTTTTGCCAAGATATTTTCCAATACCTTGTTTATGCTTTCTACCTGTCCATTCACTTGGAGATGGTAAGGAGTTTTCACTCTATCTTTAACCCCATATTTCTACATAAGCCTCTCTATCATGTGGGATGTGAACTGTGCTCCGCCATCTAAAACAATTTCTCTCGGGTTACCATATCGGGCAAAAATTTCTTCAAAAAGGAAATCTGCCACCACCTGTTCTGTTGCTTTCGTAATCGCTTTGGCTTCCACCCACTTAGTCACATAATCAATGCATACCAAGATATGAACCTTCTGGTGGGAAGGTGGGTTGATGGGTCCATCGAAATCGATGGCCCACTTCTCAAAATGTTCAAAGACTATCTAGGGCTATAATGACATTTCATTTGATTTCCCAGGTTGTCCCATCCGTTGACAGTTGTCACATCTTTGGACATAATCTCTAGCATCACGAAAGATAGAAGGCCAGTAGTATCCCATTTGCAGTGTTAGGGCCTAAATCTACCTTAAGCTAAGAAAGGCAGAATCTAGGGTAACATCAATCCACACTTAACCTGGTAGCTAGCCCTACCAGGTCGGGAGAGGGCTCTCTCCTTATCAATCTCAGTAAAATATATCAAATGACGCTTGAGATGACTGATGTAAGAACTAATTATAGGCTAGGTATATGCTCAGAAGAGTTTGATTGAATTTGATGATGTTTTGTTGGATCAAAAGTGAAAGGTAGTTTTAGGTCTGGGGAATGGACTCAGTCTTGCAGAGTTTTCTGTGGGGCGAGGTAGGCAAATGTTTTAGTACTTTAAATTGAATGAGATGGAGGGTCTTAGGACTAGTGAGGAGTTGGATATGGCATGAGAGTATCAGGAATCCTCTTCAAACAGCAGAAAACATAAATAACCAAACAAACCCTAGGTAGAGCACTGCAATTTCAATGATTTCCACCTATATCCTTGATTCATTTAGCTCAGCTAAAAAGAGAGAGAAAATCGATACATAAACACATGTAAAAATTGAATTACAGAAGAAGACACTATACCAAATCAATTTGCCACAAGAATCCCACAAAAGGCTGCAAACCCTGGTCTATTCCTTTGCCAAACTGCAGAGATGAATGTATAATGTTGCTCAAAGCTTTCACAAAAGTTCAACCTTGACAAATCACTGAAAAAGTACTAGATATAGACAACAAACAACTCATGCTAGGCTTTAGGGGTCGAATTCATGAGTTTAGGAGTTGTTCCAACAAGTTCAAAACTAAGAACTAAAAAGTGGGCAGTGGAACAGCTTGCCTCTAAAATCTAGGAAACTGATTTATTCAGTTCAAAACTACCTCTTCATGATGTATCTACCTCCATGAGTGAAATTTTAGCATATTTACATCAAATTCCATCAAGTTACATCAAATTACATCATGAGTTTGACTATGAGAGAGAGAAAAGTCAAACTGAGAAAAAACTAGGCGAAAAAACAGAGTTTTTTGGGAAAAAAAGTCAATTTTCCATGTTGTGCGCCGTGCCTCTGTCCCTGTGCGCCATGCCTTTTTGCAACTGAATTTGGAGGCCTTCCCATGCACCAAATTTTCTACAAGTGGGCTTGTTGGAAAGACCTGTCTGTCTACTTTCCAGAACAAGTGGAATCTTTGAATTTGGAGTCCATTTGCCCCTTCAAAAGTGAGTTCTCCCAACACTACTTCCTGTGTGGCCAAAAAGGGGCGGAAAGGGCATTTTTTACGTGCTTTTGACCCTTTTGGAAGCTCAAAACTCGACAAAATTTCTTTGCCATTTGTGGGCACTCATATTTTTTCCTGAGGAATCCAAAAATTCTGACTTTTCCTCCAAAAGAGGTCCCTAGAAAAAGCGCGCGCCAGGTGGCACAGCGCATCAGGCAGAAAAACTTGTGTTTTGCTCCAAAAATTCAAAATTGACAAAAGTATCCCAAATTTCTTGAAATTTGGGCTGAGTGTCCTGCATCAAGTGCTATGTTGGCTAAGGAAGCCTCAGCCAAAATCTTGATCTTGTCTTGCTCTTTCCTCTTCCTCAAAGCTTTCCTCAACTTGGCCTTCAAAATCCTAATTCTTGCTTTGCCAACTTTGTTTCTCGCCAAATAGTGATAGTCCATGTGCCTCAACATATTTTTCTCTTTGTTGGCCTTCTCCAGCATCTTTTCCAAGTGCATGTTTACCCTCTCAAGCCAAGATTCACGATCAGCATCAATTTCTTGTTCAAGTGGTGTCAACTTGACTTTCCTCCTCTTGGCAGCTTGTCGGTTTTCTCTTATGTTTTGGAGTTCCATGATGGTTTGTTGATCCTATAACTGTTTGTTCCTCTACTCAAGATAGTTGATTATCCACTTGGCTCTTTCTAGGTTGAGAAACAAATCATGAATGTCAGCTTGCTGTTCCTGAATGACCTCCTTGAGCTTTGAGCTTTGGGAGCCAAAATCGGTGTCGTCATCTTGAATGAGAATGAAATCTCTCTCTTGACCTTCTGAAGGCCCCTCATCATGCAATGGCTACTTACACTTGTCCTGTACCTGCTTTGTTGTTGAAGAAAACGAGACCCCTTCCACCCTAGGTGGAGATAGTACTCGTTTTGTTGTTGCAAACAATCTCCTTGTGCCCTTTTGGTAAGTGACAAACACTGGCACACTGGTGGTTTGAGTCTCGTGCACCTCTTGCTGATGTGAAGGCTCTCCTACCTCATGAAAAACTGGTGGGGGCACTTGAGAGCCTATGAAGACCTCATGTGAAATAAAATCCTCCCATGAAACATTCAGTAAACTAAGTTGATGCAAAACCACAATCTTGATTAATGCAAATTAATAGATGTTGTTACACTACTGATGAGAAGGTTTCCTTTGCACCAATGTGGTCATATTCTCAATATTACGACATATGAAATAGGGGAGGTTCATCATCCTCACCCTAGTGAAATGCATCAATAATCTGATGTGGTAGGCATATAGGCGAGAAAATCTGCCTTCACAGCTGAAATATTTGATTATAAGCTTCATCAATGGAGCATATGTGTCCTGAAGATACCTGAAAGGCAAAACTCTACTAATCTGCCTTTGAAAGCCAGCCTTGATATAAGGCTCATAATGTTCTCTGTCCACCAGCTGTCTCTTGTTCCATTGTTCACCCACATTCGGAATACATATTGCTTCAGCGATAGATTCAGGTGTCAAAGTGAATGTAACACCTACCAAGTTGACCTGACCGTTGTGAAGATGGAGGACAAATAATCTAGCTAGATCATGATGGTATTTAACTCTTTCCACCATCTCACAAAATTGATAGAAGGACTAATGTTTGAAGCATGCTACAGCAATTGGAAAATCCAATAACTCAGTAAGTGTAGTGAGCTCCTCCCGAATACATTTTCCACCCTTGGGAGGTCTCCTTGGTGCATGAATTTCTTTGGAGGAGTCACTCACTGTTTCCTTATTTCTGTCGTAAGATGAATTTGACTCCAAATTTGCCATTATTTGATGTTTCTTAGATGAGTATGAAGAGATTTTATAGAGACAATAGGTATTTGCTGCTAAAAAATAGGGATTTGATGATAGGGTATGTGAATGACGGGTTGGGATGCTGCTTGTAGGGTTTCTTGGAATGACAGGGTTTGGGGAATGATATTTAGGGATTGGGGATGTTAATTAGGGTTTGGAAGAAGTGAGGTTAGGGATTATGGTTTTCTGTTTTGGGGATAGGGGGAATATTGAGGTGTAAGTGAAAGAGGGAAGGAGAAAAGAGGTGAATGAAATTGTAGTGAGGGGATGTGAAAATGGTAGGATGGGAATTAGACAGCAAAAACTGTAATTTTGCAAACCCTAGGCGGCTTTCTTAATACAACTGTGCAAGGAAATACGGTTTTGTTTTTTTACCTATTGAAACGCCATGCAAACTGATGAAAACCCTTGCAATGGCAATATGGAGATGTTAACTTACTTGTGGAATGAGTAATTTGCAAGTTTGGAGCTTGGAGGAGGAAATTTGAATGAGTTCGGGTTTTGGAGGCATGTGGGCCGCACCCACTAATAGGTGTGATGTGCCTCACTGGTGCATCGTGCCAGTTATAATTTCAATGTAAAATCTGCGCTGTATGCGCCGCATTGGCCAGGTGCACTGCACCTCAAAGTTTTCAGGGTTTGGCTGCAAATTCACTCCTTAGGCTCGAAAACACAATTTAGTTCTTGTTTCTCATTCACTCTTTGGACACAAATGAGCTCATTGACATGGAAAAGAGTTTATATACGCGCCAATTTAATTTTTCACCTATAAAAACCCACTTTGTAATGTTTGTCTTTGTCTTGCTTTTTTAAAACTCTGTTTTGGCAGTTTGGCTTGCTTTTTTACCTCTGATGGACTAAATGCTTTGACTTTTTGACTCTTTTGCGGGGGCTGGAATGCAGGAGCTTGGAAAAGTGACTAGGGCTGCATCTAGAAATTATTACATATAGGAAAAATGAAACTACATAAATTTTATACATAAAACATAAAAACTTTGTTTTTCCTCAAAACAGGGTTTTGAGGAAAAATCAATCACTGAGCATGTGATTATTGAAATTTTGTTGTTGAGACTTTATTTGACCTCCTCATGCACTTGCTAACCATTATTGAGCTTTTACAAGACCTTGAGGACAAACCCTAGACCTAATGAGACCTAAAACCCTAAAAATGACTTTTTGCAGATATAAAAACAAAAATGACCTAAAAATGGGCCAGCAGGTAAAGATCATGAGGGAAAAATTTATAAAATGCCACTGCCATCAGATGATCCATGATCCTAATGGAATGCAGTTGATCAGATGAGACACCTAAAATGCAATGCAACAAGAGAATTTTGATCACTAATGGAGGGATGAAGATACTGACACTAACATTGGCTCCAATGGGAATTGTAGCTCCTTGGAGGTGCCAAGAACTACAGATCTATGGGAAAGCAAGCAGTGCCTTCATCCATTGGGCTATGGAGTCAATAACTTCAGAAGACCAAAACCAATATCTTAACTCAAAACCAACTGAATTTCAGGACTGAAATCTGACTCAATTTCAACACTGAAATGCAACTGAAAACCGACTCAAAACTGACGCAAATAATTGACACCAAAACTGAAATCAGACCTTCAGTTTTATAGCCTTCACTTTGGGCCCCAAACTGAATGAATGATGGCAGTACACACTTGTAATGAAGAAAATAAAACGGTATGTACATTGAGACATATGACAACAGAAAATATTTTAGAGATAGTACCGTTTGAGCAGTCGACCATTGACCGGCCCACATGGACAATCTTCTCCATTCATTTCTTTTAGCAGGAAAGCATTTTGGCCCCAATATGTAGCAATTTTGAATGGACCTTTCCACAGATTCTCGAACTTGCCATGCTTACCTTTGTCTTCATTTCGAGCATCCCATTTCAACACTATGTCTTCAATTTGAAACTTGTCTGCCTTTGCCTTTCGATCATATATTTTCTTGATTCTCTCTTGCAGCTTGAAGGTATTCTGAAAAACCTCATCTCTAGTCTGTTGTAAATGGATCATTTGATTGATTCTTCACTGCAAATGATCTTCCTCGCTACCAACTTCCTGCA
The DNA here is from genome assembly GCA_000404065.3 of Pinus taeda. NCBI lineage: Eukaryota > Viridiplantae > Streptophyta > Pinopsida > Pinales > Pinaceae > Pinus > Pinus taeda. The sequence goes on from APFE031065652.1 coordinate 191,301, forward strand.
AAAGTTTAACAACCGGGACTGCGAGAGATGTCGGGAACACCATGTCAACACCATACACGATCTCGAAAGGGGACATGCCTATTGATTTCTTCTGACTTACTCTATCTGCCCAAAGTGCATTAACAACCTTTTTGTGCCAACTCTTCTTGTTCATTTCCAACAGCTTTTTGATAATATTGACCAATGATTTATTTGAGGATTCCGCCAATCCATTACCTTGTGGATAGTATGCAGTTGAATTCCCCAAGGTTATTTGATATTTATTACAAAAATAAATCACTCTTTAGATTTAAAAGCTGATGCATTATCTGTAATTAGCTTGTTTGGACAACCAAAACGTGATAAAATATTATTTTCGAGAAATTAACTAATTACTGAATCAATGGCCTACCTAGTGGGAATCACCTCAATCCATTTAGTGAAATAGTCTGTCGCTGTGAGGATCCACTTGTGTTATGTTGAAGAAGTAGGATGGATCTCGCTAATGAAGTCTAAACCCCATTGCTGAAACAGAGCACTTACTTCAATCGGCTTGAGTGGTAAAGGCTGTAATTTTCTCCTTCCTTGAAAAATCTGACACTTGTGGCAGCTTGTAACAGTTTTGTACACATCAGCAAAATGGGTTGGCCAATAATATCCCGCTTTCAAAATTTTATTGGATGTTGTCTTCCAAAATAGATGACCTCCACAATCTCCCTTGTGAAAATCATCCATAACATGTTTTGCTTCTTCTTCAACCAAACAATTGAGCAAGACACCACCGGGATCTTTCCAATAGAGTGCATTATTCATTATACAAAACTTAGCAGCCTTTAATTTCAGGGTCCTAATTTTGTTCTTAGCCATTCCAAGTGGCGGTGAAAGATGTTGGAGCACATAAACAATATCTGAATACCAAGGAGGAAGAAGAAACATTTCTGATACTTGAACAAGCGAACTTTCTTCATCTTCTTCGGACATAGCAGCAATGAGATTAATGTCCAAAGCATGCAAATTAGACTCTGCCATTAGTTTGGCCAGCCACTGTCCTTTGATGAGCTTTGCTAGTTTGATCTCCATGTCATATTCTAACAAAGCTGCGATCCATTTTCCACGTCTCCCTTCCAGATCTGTTTGCACTAAGACATCTTTAACGACAGTGTTAGGGACATAAGAAAGGATGTGAGAATGCAAAATATAGACTCGAAAATCTTTCAATGCCTTTACCAAAGCAAGAGATTTCTTTTCAATAATATTATACTTTAAAGCTGCATCCCTTATGGTTCTACTGAAAAAAACAATTGGTTTCTCAAGATGGTCTCTTTTCTGCATTAAGACCGCAGCCATAGTATGATCCAAAGCAAATGAAAACAAAATGAAATCTTGGGAAATCCGGGTTGATCAAAACTGGAGCTGAAGAAAGGGCCAACTTTACCAAATTGAAAGGCTTGATGGCTTCGTCAATCCACTTCACTACACTATCTTTCTTTAACATGTTTGTGATTTCCCTCAAATGTTCTGCAATATTTGGCACAAAACGACGTAAGAAATTCATCTTACCGTTGAATGCTTGGATCTCCTTTTTACTTCGTGGAAAATCAATCTTCTTAATGGCTTCCACTCGAGCTGGATCGATGTTGATGCCCTCCTTGGATATGATATGACCGAGAAGCTTGCCTTCATCCATGGCAAACAAATTCTTTTTTGGATTGAGAGATATGCCATACTTTCTACACCATTGAAATACAATCTTCAAATGATAAAGGTGCTCTTCATATGAATTAGAAAAAACTGTCAAATCATCAAGATAAACAATTAAAAATAGATCTTTTTCATTAGCAAATGCGATATCCATAGCCCACTGAAAGGTCGCACCAGCATTCTTTAATCCGAATGGCATCTTGGCATAATGGAAAGTTCCCCACGGAGTGGTGAACGTTGTTTTGTCCCTGTCATCCTCATGGACCAGAATTTGGTTATAACTGGAATACCCATCAAGTAGCGACATGCGGGATGCTCCAACTACTCTTTGAAGTATGTGATCCATCTTGGGCAATGGATAGTTATCTTTCAAAGACACCTTCTTCATATTTCTGAAATCAATACATAATCGAATCTCACTTGTTTTCTTGCGCACGAGCACCAAATTAGAAATCCAATATGAAAATCTTATGGGAACGATTATACCAGCTTTGTACAATCGATTCACTTCCTTCTCATTGAGGGCAGCAACTTTGGATTTATCCTTCTTAGCTTCGATCGAAATGGATTTTGATTTGGCTTCATCGGTATTATGTGTTGAATTATGCTCTTATCATATGCCTTCAAATCTGAATAGTCCCATGCAAATACATCAGTAAATGAAGATAATAAACTAATGTACTTTGCCTTTACCTGTGGAGGCAACACCTTTGATAACTTCACCATTTTAGGATTTTCTGCTGATCCAATATTCACATCCTCAACTTCTTTCTCGATTGGCAGCAAACATGGTTCGGGCTACATCATCTTGATCAAACAACTCCTCTAAAGGTATTAGACCTTTAGGAATGACATTGTCCTTCAGCTGCAAAACTTCCATCTGATTTACTTCCATATCCGCTTCACCCTCATCATGCTCCCCATATATGGAAGTGTCTTTGTACTTGCCTTCATTTTGCAGAAATTCTTCGATCTCTTTATCATCTTGAAACACCTACCAATACCTTTGATTATCAGGGACAGCAGGGCGATGTTTCACAGGAATTTCAAACTTATTGTTTGAATTCATCGGAATTTTCAAATTACTTGCAACTGTTGCAAGTGAATCTGCAATAACATTCTATACACGAGGGACACATGTCAAAGTGTAATCTGGAAACAATCTCAAAATATCTAATACCGCATTACGGTAGGCCTGCATTCGAGGATGCTTTGCTTGGTATTCACCTTTCACTTGCTTGATAACTAACTCGGAGTTGCCATATACCAAAATTCTTTTAGCATTTAACTTTTCAAGGATTTTCAAACTAGCAATTAAAGACTCATATTTAGCCTCATTATTTGAACAATCAAAAGCCAATTTATACGAACAAACCCTTACATTACTTGGCACTTTATTCAGAAGAAATACAGGGCTGCGTATCCAAATGCCAATTCCAACAGCTTCCTTACCTACTGTGCGATCAAGATCCATGCTCCATAAACCAGCTTCATCCTCCAAATGCTGAAATTTTGTTTTCTCTTCTACTTTTTCTTGTTGTCCATCAATTTTTCGCTGATGTCGGAAGGCTCGTTGCTCAGCGGTACTATCAAGCCTTTGTCTTTCTTGCTTTAGTACAGCTCTGAAATTTTCAGTGATCTCTGGAATATCTTCTACTTCAACTAATTAACTATTTACATCATTAAAACTATCAGAATATAGAACAAATGATTCTAAATCAGTATGTACATAGTTGATTGGATGATTTAGAGGTTTCTCCTTGCTAGTGATCATGTACTTCATCTTTTTCTCACAATATAATTTCCTCAACTGGCCAACATGGGAATAGTAGCATAGGAGAAATCAAGCTGCAATGTCCCTTTGAGTTTTTCTCCCCAAGATCTGGAAGGAAGAATGCCAAATCTAGGAGGAATATCAGCCACAACCACATCCATCAGAACATTTTTTGATGGAATCTGATCCAAACTGACAACCAAATCTTTAATGAGACCAATGCATATGACCCTACTAGAATCAAAGGAATAAAGGTCATGATACTTTCTAGTGATGTCCAAACCCAATTTCTCCATGATTGCCTTAGGCATGAGATTATGAGAGGCTCCTGAATCAAACATGTCGTTGTGCAATACATAATCATGCAATCTAAGGCTGATGTAAAAAGGAGTTACATCACTATCCTCGGATTGACCTTCTAATGCCAAACCAAAGATAAGCTTAGGTTGGTCATCCTCCACGTTTACCATATTAGATAAAAGATCTAAATTCAAAATCTTTGACACATGACCTTTATAGCTGCTATTCTTCATCAATTCAATCAAAGGTATTGACACTTTTAACTTAGCAATTTCATTTTCTAAGCTAAAAGCTGAAGTTTTCTCTACCTCTTTGACTAAAGCATCCTTCTTTTCAGTCTTCTCCTTTGATACAATTGGCTGATTTGATCTTTCATTTGCTAATTGTGTTTTTCTAGTGGTAGGATCAGCTATCTCCTTGCCCTTTTTCTGCACAATTGGAGAATCATTCTTTGGCGGTGTCACCTCCTTCCTCTTCTAAATTGGATTGATAGGTACCTCTCTACTCCTGAGTGAATATTGTCGTTGTTGGGCTGTCAAAGCATTCATGTAACCCCTCTGATATTCATCACATTATTCTTCAAGAATTGTTTCGTTTGCCAAGATGAAATTTTCATCCCTTTGTACAGTTGGGCTTTCTGATACTCTTCATCTTCTGTGATATAAATGGGCAGATCATCAGGTGTAAAGAAATGATTCTCTTCTCCAATTATGTTGTCATCATCATCTGATTCCGGACCATGTACAAAATTCTGTTGTAAGGGTGTCTTAACTTGTTGTTGTGTTCCTTGGTCTTGTGCTCTTTGTTCTCGTTTCTTGATTCTGAATTGTGGTTGTTGCTGACCACAAAAGTTTGGATTTTTGACTTGTGTTTCAGGCTTATCAGCAATTGTAAACCTATCAAACATCTTCTTTATCTTGCAAAGAAAATGATCTAAGGAAGAAGATTCCTCCTTTATGGTTACCTTCTTTTCAGCCTTTGTTGTAGCTCTCTTGGCAAGCAGATTTGCCTCAATGCTAACTGCAATTTTCTGCATGTCTTCCAATGTGGTCGGATCTCTTTCTCTCGATTGATAGGCCATATCGGGAACGAATCCATCAGGAAATGTAATCAAATTCAACCCCGTAGGTGGCTTTATATCAGTAGGAATTGCATTGTAAACATAATTGAATCTAACACAATAATCTTTGACACTCTCACCAACATTCCTCTTAATGTTTTCATATTCAGAAAGAATTTGAAGTGGATTTTTCTTTACCTCCCAGTGATCCAAAAATTGTCTTTGAAGTGCTTCCAATGAATTGATTGTCCTAGCCGGTAATTCTCTAAACCACTTTCTGACCTCACCTCCAAAAGTTTGCACAAACAATCTCATTATTACATCCTCTGCATCTATCTCGTGGAGAACAAAGAAATCACTCATCCGATCAACATGTTGCTAAGTTGTGATACCTTGGGGGTACCATCAAACAATGGAATTTTTCTTTGGTAATCAGCGAGCATGGCATCCATGTTTTGTGGTAGAACGAGAGGTGCATATCAAGCAGCTATTGCTCGAGGTGGATTTACGACTGGCCTTGGGGATGTAGGAGGAGTTGGAGCAGCTGATGTGACAGGTGTATGAGGTGTTGAAGGGGGTGAAGAAATTTTTGATGTTTGAGGTTTAGAAGGAGTGGATGTAGGTGAAAACACTGCAGATTTCTGATCAGAGATGGAGGGCTGCACGGGAATGGTGGGAATAAAAGGAGTTTCAGTAGGAATTTCTGAACCAGATGCAATAGTGGATGAACCAAGAGTTACAGATGCAGATTCTAAGAATTCAGGAATGTTTGTAGCCACAATGGAAGTTTGAAGATTCAAGATATAATCGTCAATTGATCTATTGGCCTTTTTAGTTTCAAGATCTTTGACAAACTCCGGATTTAGGACAGTAGAACCAATAGCTCTTTCACACTTAGTTTCAACCAATGATAGATCAAAATGTTCATCAAACTCAAGATCCTCAAGATATTCAAAAACAACCGGGCATGAACGATATCTAAACACAGGAATTACAGAACTTTCTTGACGGAGAATTCTTGGAATAAGATTTGGGTTTTCATACACGGGAGGAAGATCTGGATCAGGATTTGCTCTGGTGTATCTTATGGAAGCCAATGTGTTAAATTATTCTCAAAAATCAAATGGACATTATCAACTTGTTCAGCCTATCAGATTCTAAACTCATCATCCAAAAGTCTAGAATTATTTGATGTACTGGGGAAATTTGCCAGTCATATGTTTAGCTTATAAGACTAGACCGGATATTGACTGAAGCAACTTTTATCTAACTATGCACTCGCAAAGCAATGTGCAGTTCGAAGGCTACCTGGCATAACTTCAGGCTCTGTCTATAGTTTATAAAATAAAGAACACTAACAAACAAATAAACTTGTTCCCCAGCGGAGTCGCCAATATGTTAGGGCCTAAATCTACCTTAGGCTAAGAAAGGTAGAATCTAGGGTAACATTAAACCACATTTAACCTGGTAGCTAGCCCTACCAGGTCGGGAGAGGGCTCTCTCCTTGTCAATCTCAGTAAAATATATCAAATGAGGCTTGAGATGACTAATGTAATAACTAATTTTAGGCTAGGTATATGCTCAGAAGAGTTTGATTGAATTTGATGATGTTTTGTTGGCTCAAAAGTGAAAGGCAATTTTGGGTCTGGGGAATGGACTCAATCTTGCAGAGTTTTCTCTGGGGCGAGGTAGGCAAATGCTTTAGTACTTTAAATTGAATGAGATGGAGGGTCTTAGGACTAGTGAGGAGTTTGAGAGGGCATGAGAGTCTCAAGGATCCTCTTCAAACATTAGAAAACATAAATACCCAAACAAACCCTAGGTAGAGCACTGCAATTTCAATGATTTCCACCTTTATCCTTGATTCATTTAGTTGAGCTGAAAAAGAGAGAAAATGGCATACATAAACACATGTAAAACTTGAATTACAGAAGAAGACACTATACCAAATAAATTTTCCACAAGAATCCCACAAAAGGTTGTAAACCCTGGTCTATTCCTTTGCCAAACTACAAAGATGAATGTATAATGCTGCTCAAAGCTTTCACAAAAGTTCAACCTTGATAAATCACTGAAAAAGTACTAGATATAAACAACAAACAACTCATGCTAGGCTTTAGGGGTCAAATTCACGAGTTTATGAGTTATTCCAACAAGATCTAAACTAAGAACTGAAAAGTAGGCAGTGGAACAACTTGCCTCTAAAATCTAGGAAACTGATTCATTTAGTTCAAAACTACCTTTTCATGATGTATCTACCTCCATGAGTGAAATTTTAGCACATTTACATTAAATTCCATCAAGTTACATCAAATTACATCGTGAGTTTGACTATGAGAGAGAGAAAATTCAAACTGAGAAAAAAACTAAGCGAAAAACAAAGTTTTTTGGGCAAAAGAGTCAATTTTCCATCCTGTGCACCGCGCCTCAGTCCCTGTGCGTTGTGCCTTTTTGCAGCTGATTTTGGAGGCCTTCCTATGCACCAAATTTGCTCCAAGTGGGCTTGTTGGAAAGATCTGCCTGTCTACTTTCCATAACAAGTAAATGTTTTGAATTTGGAGTCCATTTTCCCCTTCAAAAGTGAGTTCTCCCAACACTGCTTCCTGTGTGGCCAAAAAGGGGCAGAAATGGCATTTTTGAGGTGTTTTTGACCCTTTTGGAAGTTCAAAACTTGACAAAATTTCTTGGCCATTTGTGGAAATTCATATTTTTGCTTGAGGAATCCAAAAGTGTTGAGTTTTCCTCCAAAAGATGTCCCTATCAAAAGCACACACTAGGTGGCGCAGCACATCAGGCAGAAAAACCTGTGTTTTGCTCCAAAAATTCAAAATTGACAAAAGTATCCCAAATTTCTTGAAATTTGCACTGAGTGTCCTGTATCAAGTGCTATGTTGGGCTAAGCAAGCCTCATCCAAAATCTTGAGCTTGTCTTGCTCTTTCCTCTTCCTTAAAGCTTTCCTCAACTTGGCCTTCAAAATCTAATTCTTGCTTTGCCAACTTTGTTTCTTGCCAAATAGTGATAGGCCATGTGCCTCAACATGTTTTTCTCTTTGTTGGCCTTCTCTAGCATCTTTTCCAAATGCATGTTTACTCTCTTAAGCTAAGATTCATGATCAACATCAATTTCTTGTTCAAGTGGTGTCAACTTGACTTTCCTCCTCTTGGGAGCTTATCTGTTTTCTCTTATGTTTTTGAGTTCCATGATGGTTTGATGATCCTCTAACTGTTTGTTCCAGGTTGAGAGACAAATCATGAATGTCAGCTTGTTGTTCCTGAATGATCTCCTTGAGCTTTGAGCTTTGGGATCCCAAATCGGTGTCATCATTCTGAATGAGAATAAAATCTCTTTCTTGACCTTCTGAAGGCCCCTCATCATGCAATGGTTGCTTACCCTTATCCTGTACTTGCTTTGTTGTTGAAGGAAATGAGACCCCTTCCACCCCGGGTGGAGATAGTACTCATTTTGCTACTGCAAACAATCTCCTTGTGCCCTTTTGGTAAGTGACAAACACTGACACATTAGTGGTTTGAGTCTCATGCACCTCTTGCTGATGTGAAGGCTCTCCTGCCTCATGAAAAATTGGTGGGGGTACTTGAGAGCCTGTGAAGACCTCATGTGAAATGAAATCCTCCCATGAAACATTTTGTAAACTAAGCTAATGCAAAACCACAATCTTGATTGATGCAAAGTGATAGATATTGTTATACTACTGATGAGGAGGTTTCCTTTGCACTAATGTGGTCATTTTCTCAATAATCTGGCATATGAAATAGGGGAGGTTCATCATCCTCACCCTAGTGAAATGCATTGATAATCTGATGTGGTAGGCATACAGGCGAGAAAATTGGCCTTCACAGTTGAAATATTTGATTATGAGCTTCATCAATGGAGCATATGTGTCTTGAAGATACCTGAAAGGGAAAACTCTACTAATTTGCCTCTGAAAGCCAGCCTTGATATGAGGCTCATAATGTTCTTTGTCCATCAGTTGTCTCTTGTTCCACTGTTCACGCAAATTCGCAATACCTGTTGCTTCAGCTATAGATTCTGGTGTCAAAGTGAATGTAACACCTACCAAGTTGACTTGACCGTTGTGAAGATGGAGGACAAACAATCTAGCTAGCTCATGATGGTATTTGAATCTTTCCACCATCCCACAAAATTGATAGAAAGACTGATGTTTGAAGCATGCTACAACAATTGGGCAAGCCAACAACTTAGTAAGTGTAGTGGAATCCACCCGGATATGTTTTCCACCCTTGTGAGGTCTCCTTGGTGCATGAATTTCTTTGGAGGAGTCACTTATTGTTTCCTTATTTCTGTCATAAGATGAATCTGACTCTAAATTTTCCATTGTTTGATGTTTCTTAGATGAGTATGAAGGGATTTTATAGAGACAATAGGTATTTGCTGCTAAATAACAGGGATTTGATGATAGGGAATGTGAATGAGGGGTTGGGATATTATTTGTAGGGTTTCTTGGAATGACAGGGTTCGGGGAATGATATTTAGGGATTGGGGATGTTAATTAGGGTTTGGGAGAAGTGAGGTTAGGGATTAGGGTTTTCAGTTTTGGGGATAGGGGGAATATGTAGGTATAAGTGAAAGAGGGAAGGAGAAAAGAGGTGAATGAAATTGTAGTGAAAGGATGTGAAAATGGTAGGATGGGAATTAGACAACAAAAAGCTGTAATTTTGCAAGCCCTAGGTAGCTTTCTTAATACAACTATGCAAGGAAATAGGGTTTTGTTTTTTACCTATTGAAACACCATGCAAACTGATGAAAACCCTTGCAATGGCAATATGGAGATGTTAACTTACTTCTGGAATGAAGAATTTCCAAGTTTGGAGCTTGGAGGAGGCAATTTGAATGAGTTCGGGCTTTGGAGGCATGTGGGCCACGCCCACTAACAGGTGCACTGCACCTCACTAGTGCGTCGTGCCAGTTATAATTTCAATGTAAAAACTGCGTTGTATGTGCCCCGCTGGCCAGGTGCACCGCGCCTCAAAATTTTAGCGTTTGGCTGCAAATTCACTCCTTAGGCTCGAAAACACAATTTAGTTCTTGTTTCTCATTCACTCTTTGGACACAAATGATCTCATTGGCATGGAAAAGAGTTTACATACCCACCAATTTAATTTTTCAATTATAAAAACCCACTTTGTAATGTTTGTCTTTCTCTCGCCTTTTTAAAACTCTGTTTTGGCAGTTTGACTTGCTTTTTTGCCTCTGATGGACTAAAAGCTTTGACTTTTTGACTCTTTTGCAGGGGCTGGAATGTAGGAGCTTGGCAAAGTGACCAGGATTGTATCTTGAAATTATTACATATAGGAAAAATGAAATTACATAAAATTTTATACGTAAAACATAAAAACTCTGTTTTAAAATCAATCACTGAGCATGTGATTATTGAAATTTTGTTGTTGAGACTTTATTTGACCTCCTCATGCACCTGCTAACCATCATTGAGCTTTTACAAGACCTTGAGGACAAACCCTAGACCTAATGAGACCTAAAACCCTAAAAATTACTTTTTGCAGATATAAAAGCAAAAATGACTGTAAATGACCTGAAAATGGGCCAGCAGGTAAAGATCATGAGGGAAAATTTTATAAAATGCCACTGCCATCAGATGATCCATGATCCTAATGGAAAGCAGTTGATCAGATGAGACACCTAAAATGCAATGCAACAAGAGAATTTTTTATCATTGATGAAGGGATGAAGATACCGACACTAATATGCAGCACCTTGTGGCCTGTTCTTTTATCTGCAAAATGTCCTCCACAAGGTCCACCATGGGTGGCCTTCAATATCTCATAGATATCATCCTTTGATACACAATGTTGAATTTGTTGATCAACCCTTATATGAAAGAGGTATCCTGCCATCCACGAATATCGGGTACTATGATAAATAATTTTCCGTTGATCCTTATATGACAAATGACGAGGTACCTTCCCTGTAGCAAGATAGTTAGCAATATCTACATACCACGGAGTGTTAGCGAAAATTGTAAAGAGATATTCATCTGGAAAGCTATCTTCGATAGGTGTACCTTCGGAATTATTTTCTAACCTAGACAGAAAATTAGCAACCAAGTTGTTATTCCCTGGTTTATCTACTATGGTAATATCAAATTCTTGAAGTAGCAAAAGCCATCTTGTAATACGACAAGGAGTAACGGGTTTATTCATCAGATACCTGAAGGCTGCATGATCAGTGTGTACAAAGGTGGGGTAACCAGTGATATAGTGCCAGAACTTGTTGATGGCGTAGATGAAAACAAGGAATTCTTTTTTAGTCATTGTGTAGTTTAACTCAGCAAGAGCCAAGTTCTTACTAACATAGTAAACTGCATATGGTACCTTATCCACTTGCTGCCCCAAAATTGCCCCAACTGTTGTCTAGGAAGCATCAACATGAATATGGAATGGTAATGCAAAGTCTGGTCCTCTAAGGATCGTAGCACTACAGACCAGTTCCTTGATCTTCACAAAGGCTGCATTACAGTCATCTGTCCACACAAAGTCTGCATCTTTTGTTAGTAACTGAAAAAGTGGATGTGTTGTTTTAGCAAAATTTTCTATAAAGCGCCTGTAATAACCAGCACAACCGATAAAGCTACGTACCTAAGTGGGTGTTCTGGGTATTGGAAAATGTTGTATTACCTTATCTAGGTTGGATCCATCTGGATTCCTGCAGCCAAAAGTAAGTGTCCCGGGACTATTCCTTCGTTCATCATCATATGGCATTTCTCCATACTTAAAGAGACATGCACCTTTCAAGAACTTTTTCTAGCTTCCCTAATGCTTCTTCAAATGAATCTCCATATGCCGTGAAATCGTCCTTATAAATCTCAACATTATCATCCATCAGATAAGAGAAAATCCCTAAAATTGCCCTCTAGAATGTTACAGGTGCATTACAGAGACCAAATGGGAGGACTCTATATGCAAACGTTCCCCAAGGGCATGTAAATGTGGTCTTATCCTGATCTTCAGGAGCAATCTGGATCCGGTTGTACCTGCTAAATCCATCCAGGAAGGAGAAAAAATTCCTCCCAACTAATGTATCCAAGACTTAGTCAATGAATGGTAACGGAAAATGGTCTTTTTGAGTTTTCTTATTTAATTCTCTATATTCCACACATATTCACCAATTACCGTTTTTCTTAGGGACCAGTACCAATGAATAAATCCATTGGCTGTTTAAAATGGGGTAGATAAATCGCACATTCAGCAGCTTTTGGAGCTCTTCCTTAACAATGTTTTTAAGAGCAGGGTTCATTCTTCTATAGGGTTGCCTCACAGGACGACGGTCCTCCTTAATGTATATGTGATGGGTACATAGATTAGTAGGAATACCCTTCATATCTTAGTAGTCCAAGGTGAAGGCTTCTTTGTGTTTTGGAAGAACATCCAAGAGTTGTTTCTTCTGGGACTCTGACAGATCTAGATTGATATTCAGGGCTTTTCCTGGTTCTATTTCCACAGAAATATTGTCATGGGGCGTAGTTGTAGGTAGCTCATCAAATCCATCTACTATTCCAATACTTTCCTGAGTCTTACAGCTTAAGATGGACGCCAGGATTTGCTGATTCAAATCTGAAACAGAACAAGGATCACTGATCAAGGTAGTAATTATGTCATCTTCCGTTTCGGTTTTCAACAGGCCTGTCCAATAGTAAGAACTGGTCTTAACTCCTCATTTTCTGATTCAGACTCTTTCATGTATAAAGATTTCTTGCTGCTTGCTAATTTTACTGATGGGTTAGGTTCTGCGAGAGGATATAACACTAGATTCTTAGAATTTTGTCCATTGGAAATAATCATATGTCTAGATTGACACCCAATATAAGCGTCTACGGTGGCCAACCATGGTCTTCCCAGAAGCAGGGGATGGCCTCCAGCTGGAGACTGCGTTTGGAGTACGAAGTCCACATGGTAGTGCCATGAATCGACCGAAATTGTGATATCTTCTAACTTCCCTACCGATTTCACTGTAGATCGATCTGCCAATTCTAACACTGTAGGTGTGTGTTTCAAGTTACGAAGACCTAATGCATGCATAGTTTCGACAATGATGACATTTATGGAAGCACCCAAATCTACCAATACATTTGGAATTTCTACCCCATTAATTTGCATGGTTAAAATTGGGTTCCCAGGATCCCCATACTTTACAGGCATGGACCTTCCCATCATGAAATCTGATAACTTCCCCATTATGTGAATGGTGAGAGGGTCTCTTGATTTCTTTTTAGGCTTCTTAGCACAATATTCCCTAAGATTTTTTGCATATATAGGTATGTCCCTCATAGTTTGCAACAGGGGAATATTGAGAAATAAATTATGTAGCTCACCTAACAGGTCAAACTCAGCTTGACGGGTTGGTTTAATCAAAGCCAACCTTTCTGGATTTGGCGGTTCAACGGGCTGATTACGAGGAGGCACATTAGAGGGTAATTGAAGTTGTTGTTGTGGCATTGGCTGGGGAAACTAACTAGGAGGAGAAGGTCCCTGCCAGTTCGGAGCCCACGAGGAACTCGAACTAGCTTGAGGAGCCCACTATTGCCAAGGTGGGAACTGGTATTGGGGCCACATGGCCGGATAAGGCATGGACTGGGGACCCATATTAAAATTGCTAAAATATTGAGATGGATCCAGAAACATACCTTGATTTCCCATTGACGGCCGAGCTTGCCATGGCCTTTTAGGTCCCATAAAGTACAACTTCTCCATCTCTTCGCCCGTCCCTTGAAAAACCGCTTTTAGTCCTGGAAAGGATGGGCATGAACTTGTCACATGATTCAACTCACAGATTGCACACTCCTCTACCGAGTTTAATGGACATCCCTTCTGTGGGTGTTTCTTCCTGCATGTTGGGCAAAATACATCCATAGTTCTTTCCAATTCTAGTTGTTTATATTTTACCTGTAGTGTGTCTATTTGTTCAGACAAGATACTCAGGATATCAGTCCTCGGGCTGTCCAACATATTCCCAATTTTTGCTTTTATAACACCTCCACTACATACTTTTGTTGATCGAATCCCTTGTTTATTCCTTGCAACTCCCCTTGAGCACTGGATGCACAATTCGTAGATGGTGTCAAAATTATCCTTTGATATATCTCCCTTTCTGACTATACTTAACAATTCCAAAGAGTCCTCTCGGAAGGCCCAGAGAAGGATAATTTTCAAAATGTCCTTATCCATGTGAGAGTGACCTGATCTCTGCAATGTGTATTTAAAGCGTTCCACACAGTCTTCCATATTTTCGTTCTCTTTCTGTGTAAATTTGAAAAGTTCTTCTTTAATATCCCGTGATTTACAGCAGTCTTGGTACTTCTCCAAGAAAGCAGTTCTCATCTCCTCCCATGTGGTGATAGACCTTCTCCCAAGACCCATAAACCACCGCAGGGCTGTCCCTTTTAGTGTAGCAGGGAAGGTTTTCAATTTCTGAGCATTTATTATATAATCATACCCTCGACACACAATGTCAAATTCAAACAAAAACATTTTGGGGTCTTCTAAAGTAAGCCTATGGAAACGGGGTAAAGTTGTTAAAGGAATGGGCTTTGTTGGTGCGCCAGTCCCAAGATCCTCAATTGGGAAGTCAATGGTAGAGGTTGTAGGTGCCATGAATATCCTCCAATACTCACTAGGGATTTCAGCAGGCTCCACCGGAAGGGCTTTTCTCACAGGGATTCGAGTTGCCTTAACAATTCTCCCTCTATCCTTTGGTGATAAAAGTGTCTCTACAATTTCTTCCTCCCTGCCACAGTGGCTTGACCCTTCGGATCTCCTCTCTGCAACTTCTTCTTCCCTACTGGGATGGACCGTTCCCTCAGACGCTTTACTTGCAACTTCTTTTATTAGCAACGGTATCCCTTTATCAGGTGTATTGTTGCTTGTCTCTCCGGCTGCTGTAAGGGCCTATTGTATCGAATCAACAGAGGGTGTTGTGGACAACACTGGTTGATCTACAAATTGTCCCTAAGATCTTGTCCATGCACCTGGCCTCACGGCTGCACAGGAAGACGCCTCTTATTCAACTTTTGCAATGATTTGCTGGATATAAGTATTCCTTCCCAAATCCTGTCCTCCCTTCTTTGGGGCTCTCCCTCTGCCCCTTTTATTTGGCTCTATGTTCATACAAGCTGGTGTGATGAAAGATGTTTCTATCAAACCACAGTGCTCAAGGCCTGGAGTAGGGTGTCAAAATACCATTACCTCCCTAGGACGAGAGATCACGTTGAAAAGAGAACAATTGATGAAAAAGGAAAAGAAAATAGGAACCTAGGGTTCAGGGCCTGGAGCAGGGCGTCAAAGGACTCCTTCCTCCCTGGGATAAGAACCTAATCAAGAAAAATAACACACACACACAAGAAAACAAGTCAAAGTCAGGTAATGAAAATATGTGATCTATACACATTTTGAACATTTGAAGTGTGATATAACGAACCTGTGCTTTTTCTTTGGAGATGTTGCATTGTATCTCAAATATGTTTAGAAGAAGGATATTTTGAAAGCTCTTGAAGTATTGACATTAGTTGTTGTCATACTAATAGGGTATTTGAGTACTAAAGGATGGGACCTATTTTATGAAGTATGGATGCTCAAGGTCATTGTCACTAATATGCAGAAAGCACATCTTGATGGAGCAAGTTCGCTTTTGACATGAAAAAATTACAACAAAGAAGAAGTTGAGTATCCTTCAAGTTTGGATACCAAAATCCTCTCAAGAAAGATGAGTCATGTATATAACTTGACGTGCCTTTATTATTACTACTATGATGAAGTATAAACTACTTGGGTTGAAAGGGTCAAAATAAATGTCTAGGTGAGAATACATGGTTGCTAGAATATCACTACTAGTAATGCTAAATAAATATCCAAGTATGCTACGGGTCTGTCATATTTGTCTCTTGATAAAGACATCTCATTGGAAGATCCGTAATCTTGACACATTTACTTAGTCTGATGTCAAGATGAAACATCCTTAAGTGTTTACTAAGGCATTGGGACTCTATGGTTTTTGAACATTTGGATATGGAAAGGAGAATTGGCACATTACAAAGTCTATTGGACTTCTAAGAGGTGTAAAATGAAACTAGGGTTTATCTTAGAAGAATAAAAGTCTTGGATGTAAAAATCCTAGGGTTTGTAGATAAAATCCTAGATCTAGATTGATGTTCTGCTAAAAGAAGAAACTCTAGCTCATGCAAGGAAGGAATGTCATGATGAGGACGAGGTTGATAAACTTGCAAGATGGATGCAAGAAGGCTAAGATAAAGAGGAAGCTAATAAATTCCCTCTATCCTAAAAAGATAAGCATCCTATATCTCTCTTTCTTTATTATTAGTTAGTCTCTTGTCTTTTTACCCTTTGCTTGGCTATAGTTGTTCTTCCATGACCTCTTAGTGAGGATTGCAAGTACATAATGAAGGTTGCCAAAGATCTAGCAGTAGATGGAAGTGGTGGAAGAACAAAGCAAAGCTTGTGATAAGAGGACTTTCCTAGAATCAATGATGCGTGTCGAGAGATATTGTACTAGATGAGATTTCAACTTAGAGGGAGCAAGCATATCAACAAGTTTGGAGTATCCCTTGATTGTGCCAAAGAGAAATTAGTGGTGATTTCCAAATTGATCTAAAAGATCTAGCGTGCAACAGATGGCAACATAGACAAGTATAGAACAAGATTTGAAGGTTCTCCCATAAAGAGGGAGAGGATCATGAAAAGACATTTGCTCCAGTTGACATGTACACTTCTATTATAATTATTATTGCTTCTATTATGAAATTACAACAGATGGATGTAAAGACGATTCTCCTCAATAAAGAATTTGAGGAAAAAGTGTACATGAACCACCTCAAAGCTTTAAGGGACATGAAGGATTCTCTTGCTTAAAAAGTGTTGTACCTCAAACTTGGACCGATGGATCAAGGTTGATCCTATATGATTTGTTTTTGAAAAAGTAGAAGGACTCATGTGACAAAGGGAGCAGTCAGGGAGCCTTGTTTTAGCTTAAAAGGGAATTGACCTATGTGTTCAAGATGATGGACTTTCATTGAGATTATCAGGCTAGATAGCGGATATGATAGGAAAAAACAGTGGTAGAGGGAGCAACCATATTGCCACAACAAAAATTCTTTCAGAAAGAACACCTAGTTAGGGTAATAAGAAAGTAATTGATCAACTTATGATTGAGCCAATGCATGTTTCTCAACATGTCTTGAAGTATCAACATGATACAATTAGTTTTGATGCAACCAGTTATGGTTTGAGATATGTGTCAAACAGTGAAGTACACCTACAAAGATTCACAAATTCAGGTTGGGCAAAGAGTGCAAAAGATAGAAAGGGTTCATCAAAATATTGCTTCACTTTGGGCTTTGTTATGATTTTTAGATGAGCAGGAAGCAAATATCTATTGCACTTAGTACTATATAAGATAAGTATATTGCAACTTTATGGGAAAGTTGTGAAGCAACATGGCTTCTTAAACTACTTGCACGATTGTTTGATCAAATGCAGGTGATGACCATGATGAAAGGTCAAAGAACAATGAGATCTAGTACCAAGACATGGTACATAAGGAAGCACTATGGCTTTGGTACTATTCTACATTCAAGTAGATTAATGACAAAGCCTCTGTCCCAAGATGAAGTTTGTATACTTCAAGGACAAGCTTGGAGTGACTGAGCATGTCTTTCTCAACAAGAGGGAGTGATGAAATTGCAATATCAAGGACAATGGTTCTCCCTAGGTCAAGTTGACCAGGATTAGGGAGAATGGTCCAGAGTATTAATGTGATTGCATAAGGGACAAACATTCTTCTTTTGTCAAGTGTGTTAATCAAAATTAGGGAAAATGGTCCAACAATGGGCAATCATTCTTCTTATGTCAAGTATGTTGACTAGAATTAAGAAGAATGGTCCTAGAGGCCCATAATCACTCAGTTGAGTGGGTGCCTTTCAGCATCAAGCTCAAAGTACTCTCCAGATAGGTTGAGTGAGTCCATTTAGCATTAGGCTTGGAATTACTCATAGATTGTGGGCTTTAGAGATTCACCATGTGTCAAAGATATTGATTGGAATGATGGTGAACTAAGAATAGTCTATATAACATGTGTCAGAAGGATCATAATTATGGTGACTAGTTGATGCTAAGGATGTACCATGTACCGGGAGTACCAACCATGATTATTATGCACCATAGGTTAGAGGCATCAACCAAAATCATGGTAGCTAGTTGATTTACCATGAGTCAAAGTTATTGACTAGGTAATTAAATGATGTTGATGTTGATGATGAATTGTTATAACCTTTTCTTAGAGAAAATTTTCAACAAGAGAACACCTAGATAGTCATTATGAATACCTCCCTAGCTAAGAGGGAGTGTTGAATTTCGTATCTATGGTCGGTCTTCATAATTCATATTTTGGTCCTTGATGTATATGTTATAATGTATATTGGACATGTTATTCTTGTCGATTTTTAAAGAGAAAAATTTAGAATTTAGAATTTTATCCCTAAAAAAGTTGATTTGACCCTCCAAGTCGACCTCCTCTTGGGCAATTTGGATCACCACATAACAAAATATCCTCTACGATGGAGACAAGGAATAGAAGGTTGAATTTGACTAGAAGAAGATCTAATTCTCTCTCTCTCTTTTGACCTCGCAAGTGTGGCATTATTCTCTGCAGCTGACTTTGCACATGTGACAAAAAAAGTGGATTTTTAGGCATCTTTAAGCAACATATCTAAGTTTCTCTGGTGTAGAAGTAAGTTGAAATTAAACCCTAGTAGATCATAATAGACTTAGTTTATTTGGTAGAAGTTTGACTTGACAAGTGGGAAGGTTGACCAATATTATCTCGCTCGTTCATTTGATATTCATTTTGACTAGAAGGATTAGATGTATCTTTGTTGAATCAAATGATTTCTCTAAGGAAAAGGTTGTTGGGTTCCCCCCCATGTGGCTTTTCCCAGGGGAAAATACTTGTTTTCTTATTTGGTTGTCTCTTTATGATCCTAGTGGCATTTTGTTTCTATTGTTGAGATCTTTTGTGTAATTGCTTTATGATGAATATGAATGTAAGAAAAGATTAACTCAGGAAATCATAAGAAGTAATTATTAATTTAGAAGATCCTATGAAAAATCAACAGTTTCTAGTGAAAATACTTTATTTACTCAATCAATTTCAATTGAATCTTCTTCAGAGGGGCTAAACAATCTTCAATTCTTTCAAACAAAATAGCATTTACAAAGATAAACTCTTTTTGAACTTGCATTAAGCAAAGTCTTCAACTTCTATAAAACATTTGGGCAGATCCCACATATATGAATTTGTATCTCCCAAGAGACATAGGTTGTTATGACTCCTATAGACTCATCATTCTATCCATCAATGAAAAACTTTTGTTAGTCATCCTTTAGATTTGGAATTGTAGTCATGATCAACTACCACATTACTTTACTCTTCAACATAATTTCCATTTCTTATGCCCAAATTTCATAATTGGGGCCATTTAAAACCACATGCTTTGGCTTGGAACTCATAATGTTGACCTACTGATTGAATCCCATATTCAGGTTGAGTCGATATACTAGGAAAATACAACTTATTAGTGTTGGAAATACTAAGAGGGGGCGAGGGTGAATCAATATTTGACTTTTTCTTACAATTTAGTATCATAAAGCATTAACTAATAACATCACATCAAGGAAATATATATATATATATATATATATATATATATATATATATATATATATATATATATATATATATATATATATATATATATATATATATATATATATATATATATATATATATATATATATATATATAATATATATATATATATATATATATATATATATATATATATATATATATATAAACATATACATATGCAGAGAGAGAGAGAGATAGAGATAGAGAGAGAGAGTTTATTTATGTTTTAAGGGAAGCTACAATTTCCTTCTCTAACAATACCTTGCCACCCTTAATAATAAAAGATATAACAATAAGTTTGGGATCCCGTACCAGGGACGATGGCCCACTTACAACAATACTCAATCCTCTTTAACAAATCACTATCATGACACTTTCATTGGAACTATGTCATTGAACATTCACTGCTTGCATTCATTCACAATTATCTTGTCACTGCAACTCTTATTCTTAAACTACTTCCATAAACACAAATCAATGTGCCATTGGTTTTCCCTATGACCTATTCCTACTAGTCTCAAATTTTCTCTTACAAAACATAGACTCATCACACTGTCACCCTAATATGCCCTTTTATTTTTCTTAAGGAATGTACTTTAACCACCCTTAGACATTCTTCCAATCTCCTCTTCAATGTCTACTTAAACAAGATGAAATTGGTTGAAAGAAGAAGATCAAATATGTGGTTAAGCATGAAGCTAACTCATTGTCAAAAAATATTTGAGATAGAGCTCGAATTTTAGTCCAATCGTTAGAGAAATTTTGAGATCTAAAATGGGTCTCCTAAGGAATATTATAAAATAATAATGGAAATAATAAAATAAGATTAGATTACATCATCAAATTTTAGAGGGAAAAAAGAAAAAAAAAACTATTTTTTCAACTCGTATTTTCAACTTATATCTCTATGATTTTACTCAAATTTCACGCGAGAGCACTCATTGGATGCATAATTTAATTCCTCATCAAAGGAGTACATGTTGCATACTTTTGATGGAGCTTGCTACACGAAAAATGAGAAATACATGAAAAACATATTGCAATCACATTTTTAATGTATTTTTCATTTTTCGTGTAGTCGGGTCCATCGAAAGTATGCAACATGTGTACTCCTTGGATGGTGAATTAAATTACACATCCAATCCATGCTCCCACTCAAAATTTGAGTAAAACTGTAGGGAGATAAGTTGAAAATACAAGCTGAAAAAATAGTTTTTTATTTTTTAATCTTTTTACCTTTGCACTCCAAAAATGGTGAATCACCCCCCATGATTGACATCATCATCTTGAATCCTATTGGTTCTCATAAAGTTGATTTTGGTTGTACATTTTTGTTTTGAGACCCATTTTAGACCTCAAAAATTTCTCTAATGATAGGGTTGAATTCGTCCTCAGATAGAGGTCAAGCCTACAGTCATAATATGTCTGAGTCTATAGTCATTACATGTATGAATTTCATGCTTCAAATGGTCATGCAACAACCTTCAATTTGTGTCAGATAAGGGTTCAGGGCAAGCTTACAAATATGCCATAGAAAATTAGCGGAAGAGGATTCATATTTGCCTTCAAACCCATAGGAATAACCTTGAAGTAGACTCCAAATCTACTTCAATTCACCCAAAAATCAACCTTTTAAAATAGAGAATGAATGCCTCAAATTTAGCCAAATTTTGCTAAAAAAAGCCATAGAACATGCTTAAATCTTGCCTTAGGTATCACAAGACTTGTTGCCATACACGTGTGACCTCCATAGGGCTACTGTAGCCTTATCTTGGGTTCAAATTTGTCCTAAGACAAGCCTCAAACTAGGTTGATTTTGTGCCTCATAAAAGACTAAAATTTCCCAACAAATAGCCACAATACATAGACCAAAAACATAGATAAATTTAACCCTAATCACTACTCTTCATATCACCTTTGCTCCTCCTTTTGAGCCTTGCCCTCCTTCTATCAATTTAGATCTAATTGATACTTGTATGGATGACTCTTTAGCTCCCACGACTAGGCTATATTTATAGTTTTGAAGAGGTTCAAATATAGGGTCGACTTTCCCTTTAAACATGGAGTCGATCTTCTTATGAGAAACAAAATAATTTCACAAATTCAATTTTATGGCCCAACATTAATTCCTTTTTTGACATCATTTCCAAAAATAAATTTTCCCCTTTTTGAAGGTTTATTAAGTCAATTATTTGTAACAACCATGACCCATATACTTCCATCAATCTTCAATATATTTTTCATTTAATTTTATGCCAAAAGAATTGGACCAAAGACATTGCTCATTTGGGGTATTTTGACCACAACTTCGGGGCTTCAAATTTGAAGGAGGATATCTCCTCAATCACGAGGAATCACATGATGTACCACCTCTCAAACAAAATGGTGCGATGAGGGCTATCACTCTAAGGTGTTATTGCATCAAAATTTAATGATTTATGCATACATTTCATCATATAAGTGTTGGTTCATTCACCCTTTGACATCAATGAAAATTTCTTCCAACACTTAGAAGCACCAACAACCTCCACGAGACTTAGATAACATGCTAGGTCTCAAACCACTAGATATAATGCCTTATTGAAGCATTAGAGGATTATGTAATCCAAAGAGATATTAGTCAAAGAGAGAGGTGATGTCTAAAGGGACTATTACAACATTTGATCATAATTGAGCATTAATCAACATATGAAGAAGAGTAGCAAACCAAAAGCATTTCCATACATAATACATGATTCATCCCATACTTAGATCAACCCGTAGGGCCATCTTGTGTAGCACCAAGATGTAATAAACTTCTTTAAAGTGAGGAATTTGAGGCCCAAATAGGTTGGTTAGAGCACATAGTGACCCCCTTAATTTATGCCCTATTCCGCACCCCAATTGATTGCTCTATTTTGCATTCAAAGGTTGAATTACTCTCATAGTCTACTCAGTTGACTTCTTAGTTGACCACTAATTCCATTGTTGACTATTGACTAAATGTCACTAGAAAATCTAGACGTGTGATGGACTAGTAGGGCTTGTTGTTCCAACATAATGATGTGCTTATGTATAATAGATCAAGTAATCATAATGTTTTGTGACCCTATCAATCACATAAGTGAATACAAATTATAGCCTTGCATGTACTCACATTTACTCATGATTGGTTATAACACATTGCTTGGTGATATCTCTATTGAAAGTAAATCAATCTAAACTATACCCTCTCTATGTGAACAAGTTGCAAATATCTGATAGGATGTGGATCACTTATTTCTTTTGTGATGCTACTAAGCATCACAAAAATTGTAATTGACCATTACGTAATATGAAACTTGCATTTGTTCATATTGTTTCTACATAATATAGAGCATTATGAATAGCCAGCACACATATTTTATATATGATATCTTCTTGTTTCAATCATCAAAAAAGTTATTTTAGCAAAGAAGGATCAAACTATTTGTGCCATCACATCATATGGATAATTTTTTTCTAGGTTATATGTTCTAGGGAAACCTCCTAAGAAGCCCCCTCATTCAGAGGATGGTACCCAAGGTAAACCATAGATTCTTTATAGCACAATGCTAGGACAACAACTTATGAATATGTAATTTAAATCTCATTAGTAATTGTCTCATTAAGAGCAAACATGTCAAAAAGTGAGATTTGAACTCAAGTAAGGAGGCTAACAAATTTCCTCACAACCACTCAAGCTACACCCAATAGATACCATTATATGGATATGTTGTAGCGATGATATTGTTCATTTAATATTTAGGGGAAGGAATATTACACACTCAAATAAATTCTGCATTCAACTAACTAAATATTTGCAACTATTTATATTAATTACACTTGGTTGGTTTTTTTAAGAACATGACACTACATTTGTAGGATTTCTTCATACAAGGTTTCAAAATAATTTTTTAAAACACAACCACACATGCCTTTAACACTTTCATTTGTAGATATATGTGTATTATAAGACTTAATTTGAAATGATTTTAGCCCACTTTACTATCCACTTTGTCTTCAATGAGATTTTCGTTCTTTATGAACAACAAAATAATTCATTCGTTGTATGAATCAACAAGGTCTCCAACCATCAACATCATAAATAAGAACTTAAGAAAACTAGGTAGGAACAAAATAAATATTGTCATGGGCAATAACTTGGTGATTCATTATAACATCTGCGAGATTAGCATCATATTCTAATTAAGATATTGTTAACACCAATGACAAATCTACTTGGAACAATCTTACTTGTTGTTCCTTCTCCTTCTAACTGTAATAATTCAAATAAAAATTGATGCTTAATAATCATTATACTTATGCACAAATCATTGATTGTATTGATTGTCATATCTTGACTAAATACATAATGTATCAACTATAACTTATTACCTTTTTCTTTGTATGATGTATTAGAAATATAATACTTTACCTTCAAACCCATGTTGCATGTGACAAAGGTCTCTCATCATTGTATTCCTCACACAAAAGTTTGATTGCACTAAAAATCGATTAAGAGATAATTTAACCAAGTTAAAAACCCCAAAAATTCCATCTTCTAATCACTTCCACACATTAATTAAACTCTAAGCCATTATTAACTCAAATAATTTCCAACAATTTCATATCACGTATTCCACTCTACCACACATCTTATTTTTCCATGAAATACTTCATAAATATAGAATGCAATAACATATCAAATTATAAGTTTTGAGGACCTTGTTTGTATACTTGATCATTTTATGGTATACTCCTTAATGTATTTGATCATGAAATAAACTATTAATTATTTGACAATAACCTAGCCAATTGATATAACTAGAGGTAAGGGTATGTTTCAATTCACCTATAAAAGTTATTATAAGATATATATGCACACATTAACACATACATGTATGAATGAATTTGTTTTTATATATGTTTTTCCAAACACTTTATTCAATTATATTTATAACGATAATTCATAAGTAAGTTTTTAGGTCCATGAGGCTTCAACATCCCATAATATATAGCAATTACAAGTTCCCAAGGGAATGCCACTTAAACTTACAGTTTAACCATTCTATTGAGTCATACTATAAAGAAATTGGGCATGCATATCATAGCACTTACAACGTTGCATGATACGAGTGTTTACCTCTTTTGGCCAAATGAGTTTACATGACATAATCACTATTGACATGTGAGGGGCAACGAGCATTTCAATAATTTTGTACACCCTACGAATACATACAAAATCTATAGAGATATACATGATATGGCTCTTTTTTTTTTTGAAGGAAAGGGTGGGGGATTTAGAGGAGTTAAAGAGTTTACTAGACATAATCACTACTACTAGAATGTTAGCCGTAAAAGAGCGTTCCAATGATTTTACCCCAAAGAGCATTTTAATGATTTTGTATATCCTATATAGGAGGAGATTATATATGCTAAAATAAATTTCACATTTAAGTAGATACAAATCTCTTACAATTAAAGATCGATTTCTATGGGCTTCTACTATTTATTTTCTTTTTTGAGGAAGGTGATTTTGAGAGTACCTCGTGTCATTAAGATTTTTACTAACAAAAATCATGAGCCAATGGACTACAATATAGAATTTGTAGATAACCAATATAAAAGCTTAAGTTATACAAAATGCGTAGTAATATGAAAGTTGGTTAAACATATAAGAAACATTAATTTGTAATGGAATCTCAATAATGGACATTCAACTTTGGTTGTATGAGTTGTAATTGATATGGATATTAATATCATAACACACGAAGATATTATCACATCAACCTAAATACTTGTTTCCAAAGAACTTTGAAATTGACAAGCCTTTTTGTACAGGAAGTGCTTTTAAGAAACCTTTGTGTCACAATTATTATGCATATGAGATTATCACAACACACTCAATTAGAAAAAGAATATTATATTGGAATAAAATTCAAATCACGAAATATGCGATTGTAATAGTAAAACTAATAACAATTAATATGAGCATCACATGGATAACAAAAACAATATGAAGATGACTAATAAAACAACATTAAAATGAGGAAAGATGCTATTGAAATAAATCATATGCAACAATCTATTATGTCACTTAGAATTGTTTCAAAGACATTTGCCTCGTTATAATATACACACCAATCATTTCAAAGACATTTGCCTCTTTATAACATACACACCAATCATTTCAAAGACATTTGCCTCTTTATAACATACACACCAATCATCAAAAAATAAAATAAAAATTATTCAAAACCAACCCCTTTCTAATGAATAATTCAGATGAAATTTCAATAAGCTAATTATACTTTCTTTTCACCAGAGTTAAATATTCATTAATTCTTTGATACTTAAATGATTGTTAAAAACCTTAAGTTCAACCCAAAACCTAAAAAAAATTAAACACATAAATTAAACAAATTAAAATTATTATGATATTTTAAAATCTGAATTATAATAAAGATTTTCAAAAATGCATAATCAAGAAAATTCTCTAACCTCTCAAATGAAAAACCCACCTATTATCATAAAATATTAAAAATTATAAACAAAAATATTCCTTCAAAATAGTAAATTAAAAATAAAATTCAACACAAAATTATTAACAATAAAAGCTTTCGTCCTTAACCATATTATCAGAAACATGAACCATAATACTTGAATATAAATAAAAAATAGAAATTACAAAAACATATTAAAAAATTCTTATAAAATGGCAAACCCACGTTGTCAGGCTTAAAGAATATTGTCAAAACACAAAGTGAATCTATTTTGGCAAATACATAACCATGAACACAATAGGGCTTTGGTTCACCTTCATTCCTCTACTAATACATACTCTCCAAAACACACGTACAATCGCAATTTCGAAACCACAAATTTGCTCTGAGGACGATAAAGCTTTGAACGAATTTGCAGCTCTGAGGGCATCGAACAATATCATGGCGGCCAAATGGGCACAGAAAACAATCGTTCTTCCTCCACACAAGCGAGGATGCCATCTTGTCACCTCCAAAGTAAGTGATTATATTTTGATCAAACCATCGTATTCTTCATTAGATAGACGTACCATAGCAGCATACCCTAATTTCAATGCTTCGACTGCTCAAAATTTATGGTCATCAAATTTATCTTTGATGCACATATTCTATAAGATGGTACAAAATTATGTTCTTCGGGTTGTGGGTGTTCCACTGGCAAACCGTGTGACTCGGGTTCAAATCCGTCGGCAAACTCCGGTAAAAATTGCATCCAAGAACGAGTGAAAGTCCCGTCGACCAAGACGGCCCCAGGGAGGGTTGGGAAAAATTAATTCATGAGCTTCTTTGGTGGGCTAAGCCCAAATGTTCCTGTTTAAACTACCCTTGCCTGTGCCTACCAAAAATCTAGCTGTTAAACCTAAATTGGATTACGTGAATCCCTAGTTGCCAACGTAATTATAATTCTTAATCCTAAGACGTGAGCTAATTTTATATTGTTATCCAGGTCAAGTGCTGATGATACAAATTCACTTGCATTTTAATATTAGACAAGCATGGAGAAAGCTTACGTCTAGTTTCAAACCTTAATTACGATTTCTACTTTCAAGTTTTCCTACTGGTTTCAAAAGCTTCAGCGGCCATGAGTTAACAAATATAATCCAAAGTGCACTTGAGAAGTGCAAAAGAGCAAAAAATAGGAAATCAGAATCAAATTACTTTCCTGTAAATGCTTGGTTTGATGAGGAATGCAAAATGGCAAGGAGAACCTTGAAAAAGGTAGGAAAAGAGAAGATGAATGTAAAGTTAAAAGAGAAGATGAATGTAAAGTTATATAAGCAGATACTAAAAAGGAAACAAGGAGAGAAGAGTTAATATATTTAAGCGAGAATAATCCAAAGCTTTTTTGGCAGAAACTACAACCAAGGAAGAAGCAAATTGAAAATAATATTACAGCCAATCAATGGTTTGAATATGCAAGGCAACTTTATGAGAAAGAATTTGAGGCAGAGTCCCCCCATAGGATCAACACAAATTCAAAGCTCTTCACATTACATGAGGTGGAGAATGGAATTAAGAAGCTGAAAATAGGAAAGGCAAAAGACTTGGTTGACCTTCAAGCAGAGTATCTAAAATGGGGAATGAAAGCTCTTGCACTGCACATCATGAAAATATTTAACAACATCATTCAGCAAGGATTCCCAAGAGATTGAACAACTAACCTAGCAATACCCCTTTTTAAAAGTGGAGACATTAATAATCCATTCAACTATAGAACAATTATGATCAATCCTTTGTTTGCAAAGCTTTTCGGCAACATGGTAGAAGACAAAATTAGCAAGTGGGTAGAAGTAAAAGAAAAGAGGGCAAGAGGACAAGCGGGTTTTAGGCTGAAACATTCTACAGTGGATCATGTCATCACGTTGAGACACATTGTTGAAAAGGTTTGGGAGGACAAAGAAGAAGTATTTTGTTGCTTTGTGGACTTCAAAAAAGCATTTGACACAATCCCTAGGGATAAGTTGTGGCGTAGAATGGAAGAACTTGAAATTCCTGTGCTTTATAGAGTCGTTGTCCATAGACTTTATGAAGAAGTGAAAGTCAAAATTAGAACCTCAGCAGGTATTTCAGAAAGCTTTAGAAGTGACATTAGAGTCAAGCAAGGTTGCCCTCTATCCCCCACTCTTTTTGGTCTATATATTGATAAATTGGAAGAGTGGCTAAATCTGCAAGGTGGGGATGGTGTTCGGTTGGGGGGGTTTGTGATAAAGCTTCTTTTATATGCTGATGATATTGTATTGATTTCTAAATACAGCCCATGGATTGCAAATGCACTTATATGCCCTTGAGCATTTTTGTAGAGCAGTGGGGATGCAAGTCAATACTAGCAAGATCAAAATAATGATTTTTTCTAATAAAAGGAAGCAGAGCCAGCATACTTTATTCTTTGAAGACAACATTCCTGAAGAAGTAAAGGAGTACAAGTACCTTGGGATTGATTTTAACAACAAACTCAATTGGGAGGACTGCAGACAGAAGAGGCGGGAACAAACAATTAGCTTCAAGACTAGAGAGATTTCTAGCCTCTGAACAATTAATAAGAAATGACATCTTCTATGAAGCTTCCATTCTCCCATCTATAGGGTCAGACCACTGGCCTATTAAACTGGAGATTGATGTGAACCCTCAGAATAAAAAAAGGCCATTCCGATTTGAGGCTTTTCGGTTAAGAGATCCAAACTTCACAGACAAAATGAAAACTTGGTGGCAGGAGAGTAACACTGGCATGGAAGGTAGAAACAAAATGCATACGTTCCAAATTAGACTAAAAGACCTGAAAGGAAAAGTAAAGAAATGGAACAGAGAGGAATTTGGTAACATTCAAAAAGAGAGAAAAACTACAGACAAGAATGGAGGGAATCCAACAACAAATCATAGATGGAGGAAGAAGTGCAGAGCCGACAGAGGAGGAAGGGAGGGTGATTACCCAAATCGAGAAAAGAAGAAAGCAAGAAGAAATTCTATGGAAACAAAAATCACGAGTCCAATGGTTGAAAGAAGGGGAGAAAAATTCAAAATTCTTTCACAAAGCAATGTTGAACCACAGACAACATAATAGAATCTTTTCAGTCAAGGACGGTTAAGGGAACAGGGTACTTCAACAAGACGAAATGGAGAAGTTACTGGTAGATTACTTCAAAGGGATCTTAACAGAACCTTATATAAGGGAGGAGGAAATTACTAATGTGTGCCAATATATTCCTAAAAAAGTGACCAGAGATCAAAATCTGGCTCTACTCAGGGTGATCACGAAAGAAGAAGTGGAGAAAGTGGTAAAAAAAATGGCGAAGAACAAGGCCCCGGGGCCTGACGAATTTATTATAGAATTCTACCAAGCCTCCTGGAGCTTCATGAGCCAGGACCTCGTGGAACTCGTGGAAGAAACAAGATGTACGAAGCACATGCCTCCGGCCCTAAACGCCACTTTCTTTGCTCTGATTCCGAAAACAGAGAACTCGGAAGAACCCCAGGGCTTTAGACCAATAGCTCTATGTAATGTAGTATATAAAATATTGGCTACAATAATGGTAAACAGACTTTAACCAATCTTGCATGACCTCATAGCTCAGGAGCAAACTGGTTTTGTTAAAGGAAGACAGATAACGGATGGTATAGTAGCTGCTCAAGAGGTAATACACTCACTTAAAAACTCCAGAAACAAAGGCATGATAATAAAACTGGATTTGGCGAAGGCTTATGATCGACTTAGTTGGGAATATCTGGGGGGTATCCTAAAGGCTCATGGTTTTGACGAGAGATGGGTGAAATGGATAATGTCAATGGTAAGTACCCCGGTGATGTCAGTTATGCTAAATGTAACCCCTTCGGAAGCCTTTAACCCCATGAGAAGGCTTAAACAGGGAGATTCCCTTTCCCCGTTTCTATTCATTCTAACAGCAGAAGGTCTGGGCAGGCTGGTGGAAGCGTGCCTGGCCAATGAACAGATAAAGGGACTGAGAATTTAGGGTAACGAAATTCCTATAACTCACCAGCAATTCGTAGACGATGTAATGATCTACAGACAAACCACTCTTAAGGAAGCCCAACAGACCCCAAAAATTCTCTCAGAGTTCACCAAAGCCTCAGGGACAGAGATTAACAATGAGAAATTAGAATTATTCTTCTTTAACACTCAGGTAGCATCCCAAAGATTCTTGGCTAGAACAATGGGATTTCGAGTAAGAAGTTTCCTAGCAAAGTATCTTGGCATAATGCTCAATGAGTATCAGTACAGAGTAGCGAATTGAGGACCTCTCATAGGTAAGATAAGAAAGAAGATAAACAATTGGACATTCCGGTCTCTGAATACCCCTCGCCGATAATCCTACTAAGAGCAGTATTGCAATCCATCCCAATATACCAGATGTCTAGCCAAGTTGTCCCTAAATCTATTTGTCAAAAAATAGTAGCCATGTTGAAGAAATTTTTATGGCAAGGAACAAATAAAACACAAAAATGGGCATTGCTCTCCTGGGAATGGCTCAACAAACCAATTAAAGATGGAGGCTTAGGTCTGCGTGACCCTTATACTCAACCAAGTGATGGGCGCGAAACTGTGGTGGAGGTGGACACAAGGCAGACAGGACCTATGGAAGAAAATTTGGGAAAAGAAGTACGAGGCAACAGAGAAACCAAAAGACAGAATGAGAAGCCAAACAAAGGAAAAATGATCAGCAATATGGAATTTGGCTAGGAACAATAAAGATTTGATAAGAGACTACAACTTTTGGGAGGTAGGAGAGAGGGACACAGCCAAGTTCTGGGAGGAATCCTGGCAACACCGAGAAAAGCTTCTCCATAAAGAAGCCCTCCAAGAAATCCATGAATTCACCTCCCAAACAGAGGGGGAATTGGTCGGAAACTTCTGGAAGCCAAGCATAGGGGAACACCGACGAAATTGGAAGCAAAAGGATGACTGGGTAGCAGCCCCAGAGACAGCAAGCTGGGGTGATTACAATAAAGAAATGGCATCCAGGAAAGTTGCAGTAAAAATAGGGCAGGACATACTCCGATGGGGAACCCGAATAAAAGGCACATTCTCTATAGTAGAAGGCTATTATTTAAAGGCAGGGCATAATCGACAGACATAATAAAAAAAATGGAAAAACATCTGGAAAATCAAGACTTGGCCTAAAGTAACCTTCTTTCTATGGATTTTACATCATGGACGGGCACTAACTTGGGATCAGATACGGAAAAAAGGCATGCAGGGACCCTCACGATGCGCTCTATGCCACGAACAGGAGGAGACGATGGAGTACCTAACAAACAGTTTCAGTGTCAGCAGCAACCTGTGGAGAAATCACCAGCAAATGTTTGAAATATGTCATAGGAACTACCATAATATAAAAAATACTTTGGAAAATTGGCCAAGAAAACCTTACCAGAACCAGATCTTAAACCGCGCGTGGACGCTGTCCGTAGGGTTCATGCTGTGGAACATCTGGAAGGAAAGAAACAACGTGATATTTAAAGAAGAAAGGAGAAATCCGGCCGAAATATGGAAACAAACAATACAAAATATCAGAGAAATTATTTTAACAGAAAGGTGGAATGATGAAGACTAGAAGATTAACTAAACAAAGGAGAGAATTTTGCAGCGTTTACAATTAAAACAAAGCATGATCGACAGAACACAAAGTAAAACCCAAACCAGAGAGGTCGAGGAGATTAGCAATTACATGCATCCACTGCAAGGTTTTGTCAAGCTAAACTTTGACGGGGTAGCAAAAGGTAACCGGGAGAAGCAGGAATAGGGGGGGCTACTCAGGAATGATGGAGGAACCACTGAGAGAATTATTGCGATGGATTGTGGAGAAGCAACGAATAATGAAGTGGAGTTACATGCTCTAAAGCGTGGACACGAAATTGCCATCCAGGAAAAGCACCAAAACCTTCAAATTGAAGGTGATTCCAAACTGGTAGTCGACATGGTAAAACAACTACAAAACAAGACATCGACAGAAAAGATTAGCAGGAGCTGGAGAACAGCATGGTTAACCAGTGAAATAGGGACATTGATAAACAATATAGACTATCTTATTCCCACACATGTAAGGCGAACAGGCAACAGATCGACATACTGGTTAGCTAATTGGGGAAGCCGAAACAGGGGAAGGTTGATGGACCTCGGAGGAATAGAGCTCCCTCACCCGGAGGAGAAGGCGTAGTTGCAGAAACTCCTAGAAGTCGATAATGGTGGCAATAGCGATCCAGAGAGGAATGTTCAGGAAAAGGCAGCAAGTGGCAGACGCAGGGAAAGTACACAACCGGTGATGACTGATAGGACACACACGAGAAATGAAAGGAGTAAATGGCAAAAAGGATAGCTGACGGAGCAGGGCAGGAACGGATCGCATCCCGAGAAGCCAACAGAGGCGCAATCAAGGAATGAGATGGTGGAGGGCAAGTGTGGACTCGGGCAAAGGGTCAAAGAAGGGATGGCAAGTGGCAACAAAATGACAGAAAGTATACGACAAGAGTAGCCGGGAGGACGTAGGGAGGAATGGGGAGTAAAGGCTGACAGAATGGTTGAGGCACATCCCGAGAAGAGGACCCGGGAAAGAGTGTCGGGAAAGAAAAAGGACAGGTGGAGGTCAAAAGGGACAGAAGGATAGGAATAAACCAAAGAGGGCTTGAGGTGGCATTAGTAATTTGCATGTAGCAGAGCATGAAGCCGGTAGGAACGAAGAAAGGTGGTAGACAGGAGCACCGAACAGACAAAGGCTATGACAACGGTGGAGTAAGATGGTATGTAGACTCATTCTCCTACTCGGTCTTTTTCGTTGTAACTAGAAGTAGGAGTCTATGTAAATTTCCTGAGAAAACCATGGGGCGTAGATCAGAAGGTAGACATAGCATGTCTGTAGGAAACCACAAACTCGGGCAGCAGTGTCCATCCTTGACCAGAGGAGCAAGCTAGAAAGCCCTAGGTCCGAGGAAATCTTCTGGTCATTCGGGGAAAAAGAATAAAGGTCTTCTAAGGAAAGGAAACACCGATCCCAGGATAGCTCTCAGAGCTGGGAAGGGAGGAATCTCTGGAAGGAGAGATAACTCTGTAAGCAGCCGAACCCTAGCACCAAATAATTCTGTAGAAAAGGCCAGAGGGAAAATGAGTAGGAAATCCTTGGAAAAAAGGAGAGAAAGCCGTCCCCTTCGACAGCCGAAGAGAAAAGATGACCTGCACAGACCCTCAGAAAGCCAACAACATGGGCAATGAGGGGTACCCCTAGCCATTCTGAGTGGAGAAAATGAAATTGGCCGATTTCTAGGTCGGCCCTCGGTGCGTGCTGCGCCTTCACACCATTTTCAAATCTTGGGAAACTAGAATCCTGGCAAGGAAAGGGTGGTAAGTAAATGGATCAAAACTCAAATTTCAAACCATGTTACTGACTTATGTTATCATGTCTTGATAGGTAAGAAATATTCAGTCATGTCTTGATAGGTAAGAAATATTTAGTAAAGTGCAACATTCGGTCTTGAAAGAACATGGCCCCGTGGAAAGCGAAAAAGGTTTCAAAACAGGAAGAGGGAACCAACAAAAATCCAAAAAGGAGAGGCAAAAAATCGGAGTCCAAGCACATGATGAGCATTATAGATGCTTACATGGCGGGGAACCCACCCGAAATTTGGGAGCAGATAAAATGGTTGGGAGAGAGAGTTGAGATCAACTAGCTTGAACCAGGAGGTCCCCAGGGGAGATTGGGAGGCCATGGTGCCAGACCCCGGTAATTTGCGCAGTTGAAACTCACTCTTCAATAAAATGATCCAACATTACTAGATAATAAAGCATGTGGTAGCCAGAGCCATGGAAACGAATCGGGCTGTTCGGGAAGAAGAAGAGGAGGAAATGAGGCAGCGGAACGAGCAGTTATGGAACCAGAACCAGGAAGAATTGGAAAACATGAAGTTTGTGCTTCTTAAGGAAATTGCAATTGTACAAATTCAGGCCTCTCGCAACAACATCATCTTGGGGAGAATTGAACAGATGTTGAGGGATATGAAATGGATAATGGAGCAAAGAAGCGAGATCCTTGGTTCAAACGCCAAGGCGCCTGCCCTAGTAATCTCCTCGGATGAGGACTAATGCAGTATGTTAAGTCTGTTAGTGTTTTTGAAGCAATAAACTGAATATGATGTATTGCCTTAGAATAAAAGCTAGGATAATGAGTAGAGCTCAGAAGAGCAGACATGTTAGAAACACAGAGATGAACATTTTCAAATTTTGGGCTGGATTTAATGCAGACAGGTGGTGCCTGGTTTCCTTCGGGCAGGTTAACCACCTAGGACATATGATGGATGTAAATTTTGATTTTGAAATATAGATAGTAGCTCTGCCAAAGTTAACCCAAAAAAAATCTAATATAACACATAAAATAGTAAAAAATCAATATCAATTTCTCTCTCTCTGTCTCTCTCTCTATATATATACACCTAATGACGAATCTCATTCAAACCTAATAAAAAAATGAATTCAAATTGAACCTAATCATTACCAAACCTGAACTTGAACCTGAACCATGTGACTTAGAAACTTACAAATACTGTTGAAAGGCAGCTCATGAGTGACAAGAAACATAGAGGGTTTCAAGTTGTATGGATTCCTTGAAGAGTGTTATGAATGAACTTTTGATGGAGCAGGCGAAATGAAACCTAATGAAAAGTAATTGATTTAATAATAATTGGAAAATCCAAGGTCTCTTATAGGAAAGGAAGGACTTGACTTCAAATTTTTTAACAATTGAATTTGGTAATGTCAAAAGACTAAATGATAGGTTCATACTTGATGGCAAACTGAGGAGTCCTCATGGAAACCAAGTGAAGCCAAAACAAAGTTTTGAAGATGAAATTGAGGAAGATTTGGTAAAGGGAGATGCTGCTCATGTTGGTTGAAGGTGTGAAAATCCCTGAATCTAACACATCAGAAACCCCTACTACAATTTCTGGTTAACTATTTCCTACTTGTTCTTTACATTAACAAGTTATTTAATTGCATAAACATCGAAGTAAACACAAATGCAACCTTCACAGATTAAACTGAGACAATCACACAAGGGACAATGTTATTTTTGGACAATCTTCCCTAGAAAAACCCAATGCGGGAAAACCGGTGCAACATACAGAGGGTTTGTATTATTAAGCAGATTCGTGAATACAACTAGGGTGCTAGAAATGGCTCACCCTTCAGAGCATATCATTGGCAGTAATACCTCTCTCCGGAGATATAAATTTCGACAAAACAACAACAGGATGATCAACCCCACAGTGACTTTGACTGTTCCTTGTGCTTGACAGCGAAAGCTGCTCCAAGCACTGCTTTGGAACTGCGTCACCCTCTCTCGAACTATGTCACCCTCTCTCGAACTACGTCACCCTCTTTCGGCTCAGGATCTGCTGATCAGCTCCCAGTCTGCCCCACAGAATCTCCCAGCGCTGCCTCTGAAGCCCTCTGCGTCAGCCTCTACGACCCTCTGCGTCCTCCGCGTTAGCCCTTCTTGGGCTTGCATTGTCCCTTCTGACACTTCACTGCTTCTTTGCTATGTATTCTTCAGCCTTGGATGGAAATCCCTCGCTGAACTGCCCCTCGCTGCAACTCTGATCACTAACTTGATTTCCTCAGCAAACCTCGCCCCAGAAAATCGAATTCTTGATCTCTCTTGGTGCATCTCCAACTGACCCTCAAGCCTCTTATACTTTTCCTGTTGACGATTCAACGACTGAGATTAAGTCCCTAATCAACGATTAAGATTAGATTTGGCTTGATCCCCGTCTCTTAGAAATTTCTCACCCATTTTATATTAATACACATTAATATTTTAATTTTCCTAATTTTAGACTTGGGGACTCATTAAAATTATTAATTATTTTAAGATCTCTTCATCTGTATGGAATTTCTCCAAACAATTTCTGGGTCTTGGAGATCTCATGTGCCTTAGCCTCTCCACCAAATATCATGGCTAGAGCACATCCGATGCTACCCAAAATCAACACTCCCTCTTAGTGAGGAATGTGCTCTAGCAACACTTCACCATGGAAGCGTTACACTGATCATCTATATCGGTCCTCTGTGCTGATGCTAGGTCTGCTGCCCTACATCCATTGCACTGCTGCTTCCTGTATTGTTGCCTATGACCACTGCTAACTGCTGCACTGCAACTCAGTTACCAAGAAGTAAGTAACTAACTTCACCCAAACACTGACATCTCGGTCAGTCTGGAAGCCTTGTGACGTTGAATCTACCTCTGCTGCTATCCTGTGCTCCCTCTGCTGCCACTACACTGCTGCAAACACCTCTGTGCCTCTCGCACTGTTGTAACCTCTACTACGCTACTACAGACTTCTGCACTCTAGCACTGCCTTGTCACTCCATCACACCTTGCTCCACCCGACGCCCGTCATCATGCTACTGTCGTTAAGGGCTCCTGTAGCCGGATGTGATCCAAGAGTTTAGGTACCTCAAGGATCCTGCCCCTCTTTTGTAGTCCTCTTGACTACACCTCTATGTATCCCCACCTCTTTCTCTAGAGGCGCGTGAGTACTCATGGCACAATTGTCATCAGTCTCGACATCCTTCTCTGCCTTTGCTGGAGCAACCTTTGAGTCAGAAGCTTCTCCCTTACCTTTCTTCTTGGCGCATTGAGATGCATAATGTCCCAACTCCCCACAGTTGAAGCACTTGACCTTGGAGATGTCTTTCTTCTTCCTCTTCTGAATCCCCTGCTGTCCTGCAGATGCTAGAGTTGCATCCTCCTCCTCCTCCTTGATTCCAACTCCTTTCCCACTACTCCCCACCTTGGTCATTTTCCTGATCTCTTCTTGTCGAAGCGCTGCCCACATCTCCTCTCAACTGGGGAGAGTCGCTTTGCCCAAGATGCTTTGGAAAAATGTCTCCCACTACTTGGAGATTGCATTCAGGGCAGTCCTGACCTTGAACTTGGGATCCGGTGTAGACCCCACGAAAGTAAGCTAGTCACAAATCCTTTGCAACCTGAGAAGGAAGGGATCTATCTCCTCTCCTTTCTGCATCTGATATGACCTCAACTGATTGTCCAATAACATCTTCCACTGTACGGAAGAGCCCTGGTATAATGTGGTCAGGGTTTGCCACATCTCCCTTGCTGTATTCTTCTTAACAGTATGTGGTATTACATGATCCTTGACCACGTCTAGGATCATGCATTTCGCCTTCACCTTCGCCTGGGCCTCCTCATACTTCTCATTAGCATCAGGGTCAACTGGGGAAACTACGGTTCTCAAGGCATAGTCCTTGATGCGATGTTTATTAGGATTACCAGGATCTTGGCCTTCCATATGACAAAATTGGAA
The DNA here is from genome assembly GCA_000404065.3 of Pinus taeda. NCBI lineage: Eukaryota > Viridiplantae > Streptophyta > Pinopsida > Pinales > Pinaceae > Pinus > Pinus taeda. The sequence goes on from APFE031065652.1 coordinate 228,734, forward strand.
GGCCCATCCAATCTAGCCTGATCCCTCAATCCGTTCACTGCCATCTCTGCTCCTCTTCTCTAGAATCCCTTTGAGTCGTGATTTCCCTTTCTCCAATCCTCCGACCAACTATTGAATCACTCCTCTTCAATCCAACTTTGCCGCTGTAACCCGGATCTAGATTTCTTGGCTAGAAATTTGTCGAGGTAGTGCTTCCCTCTACCTTGGTTCAGTCTCCTTAGACTCTGTTATGCACTAACAGAAACATCGTCCCACCAACTCCTCAAATCGAAATCTGCTTTGCTCTCTTAGCCCTGGCAACTGAAGAATTTGAGCCCTTCTGGCTTTGCGCAATCACAGTGAGAATTGGATCAACTCCTCCTGGCCACTGTGTCAATCCTTCTTGGCTGAGAAAGAGGACTTGGCACTACGTAGGCCTGATCTACCCCTCTGCCTCTGCGCTGGCCTGGACTGTTGACGCAGCTACTGCGTCTTCCTCTCCTGGCTCAAAATGCTGACACAAGCACTGTGTGAGCCTCTGCGTCACCTTCTCTGCACTGCGTCACTCCTCCTTCCGCGTATTTGGCTCTGCAACAACATTGTCTCTTGGGACAACGACTTCTCTGCTGCAAACCCTCAGATTTCTTGGCTAGTGCCTTCTGTCGCCTATGATCTGCAATTCCTTTAATACCGTGTGAAAATTCCTGAATCTAACACATCAGAAACCCCTACTGCAATTTCTAGTTTACTATCTCCTACTTGTTCTTTACATTAACAAGTTATTTAATTGCATAAACATCGAAGTAAACACAAATCCAACCTTCACAGATATGCAGATCATGCACTGAAATAAACTGAGACAATCACACAAGGGACACCGTTATTTTTGGACAATCGTCCCTGGAAAAACCCAATGCTGGAAAACTGGTGCAACATATAGATGGTTTTTATTATTAAGTAGATTCCTGAATACAACTAGGGTGCCAGAAATGGCTCACCCTTCAGAGAATATCCTTGGCAGTAATACCTCTCTCCGGAGACAGATATTTCGGCAAATCAACAATCGGATGATCAACCCCACAGTGACTCTGACTATTCCTTGTGCTGGACAGCGAAAGTTGCTCCAAGCACTGCTCTGGAACTGCGTCACCCTCTTTCGGCTTAGGATTTGCTGATCAACTCCTAGTCCGCCCCAAAAAATCTTCCAGCGTTGCCTCTGAAGCCCTCTGCGTCCTTTGTGTCCTTTGCGTCAACCTCTACGGCTTCTGTGTCAGCCTCTATGACCCTCTGCGTCCTTTGTGCTGGCTCATCAAGCCTTTGCATCAGCTCTTCTTGGGCCTGCGCTGTCCCTTTCGACACTTCACTGCCTCTCTGTTATGTATTCTTCAACCTTGGGATGGAATTCGACACTTCACTGCCTCTCTGTTATGTATTCTTCAGCGTTGGATGGAAATTCCTTGATGAACTTCCCCTCACTGCAACTCTGATCACTAACTCGATTTCCTCAGCAAATCTCGCACCAAAAAATCGAATTCTTGAGCTCTCTTGGTGTATCTCCAACTGACCCTCAAGCCTCCTCTTATACTTTTCCTGTTAATGATTCAACGACCGAGATTAAGTCCCTAATCAATGGCTAAGATTAGATTTGGCTTGATCCTCGTCTCTTAGAACTTTCTCACCAATTTTATATGAATACATATTAATATTTTAATTTTCCTAAGTTTAGACTTAGGGACTCATTAAAAATATTAATTATTTTAATATCTCTTCATCCGGGTGGAATTTCTCCAAACAATTTCTAGGTCTTGGAGATCTCATGTGCCTTAGCCTCTCCACCAAATTTCATGGCTAGAGCACATCCGATGCTATTGAAAATCAACAGAAGGGACAAGATAAAAATACAGAATTGACAATCTTACGATGTTACTTATGGTGATGTGGTACCATGACCATTACACATTAAAGCCAAATGTTGCAATGAATTGCCGTTACATAATCAATAATAGTAAAGATGCGAGGAATATTACGAACAAAAAGAGGGAAGATATATCATCTCACCATTCTTACCCCAAAGGGGGGTCAAATGGGCCCAAGAGGTATATAAGGGCCGGGAAAGATCACTCCACTCATCTTTTGACTATTGCACTATGAAATAGACCTCTTGTGAGCTGTTTAGCGCAAGGGTTTGGAGAGGATAGATTGAGGCCATTTCCAAGAGCACCTATTTTTATAGAGGGCTGCATAAATTGTTCAAGTGGGCCATTCACACCATTCTCACACCTTCTAGATTTGGGCCAAACCCTTGTTGGGTTTTCTTGGGTTTTTGGAGAGGAGAGTAGAGGAGGATTTTTAGGTTGATTTGGGCATTTTCCAGGCTAGTCGTCACCATTATATCAGCCAACTAGCGACAATTTTTCCATTGGGCTGTCTACATCACTATTTCCGGACATATACCACTTGGGTTAGAGACATTTTTCTGTGTTTTGCGTTAGTTTTTGTAGCATCGGATGTGTTCTAGCCATGAAATTTGGTGGAAAGGCTAGAAAAGATGAGATCTCCAAAACCCATAAATCGTTTCTAGAAATTCCACCTAGAAGTGTCTCAATTATATTATTAACCAATTTTTAAATATTTCTTAAGTCTAAACTTAGGGAATATGGTTAATTAATCAATATTAATTGAGATAAGGTGAGAATTATCTAGAAACTCACACGGATCGATCCAGAGATGATCCTAGCCATTTATTAAATTTTAATCTTGGCCGTTGGTGCTCCAATAGTGGATTATAAGAGGAAGTCGATGTGGTGATGGAGAAATCATCCAGTATAGATACCCAGTTGCCCAGGCTGTTCGATTTTCTCAGAAGCAATAGCTCAACAGAGAAGATAAAGCCAAAGGGTGAGTAGCAGGTGGAAGAGGAGGGCTGCAACATTATGGGAGGAAGATTTCCAGTCCTCGGAATAGGAAAAGGAAGGAAGGCCAAAATTTGTAGAGGGCTAGCGTAAGCTCTGTGTAGAGGGTGATGCAGGGAGCTCAACACAGAGGTTAGGGAGGCAATTTTGGAGGTAGAAAATTGCTGTGGGGTGAGAAAATTCTCACAATAATTTTCCAGTATTTTCCTTAGATTAGATTGCCAGTTGGGCATCTAAATTATTGTACTCAAAATTGCTGTTGAAGATTAATAATAAAACCCTCATCTGCCGCACCACTTTTCCCAAGTTGGGTTTTTCCGGGCACGATTGTGCAAAAATAAATGTGTCAAAATTCTTATGTTTGTGCTAGAATTTCTTAGTTTCCGGTATTTTATTTTCCGCAGTATTTTTATGGTGAAAATTGTAGCTGTGATTTTATTCGTTGTTTGCCGTAGCAAATAAACTGCATAATTAAATTTTCAGTTAGAAGAATAATTTCCAGTACTGCAATAGATAAAATTTCACATGGTGTTGGAGCACAATTGATCAACCAGAGAGCTCAGAAGCAAAAAGAAGGAATTTCGCTTCTCAGTGTGGGCAGCAGGTTGAAATTCCCAAGGGGCAGCGCAATTTTTGCCAGGACGCCGAATTGCTTGAGGAAGACCGATTTTTCTGAGAGAGGGACAAAAAAATTCGATTCTTCCAGACCAAGTGATTCCAGAGGCAAAGGGAGTAGCTCATATTTTCTTTTTGAGTAGATCTCTAGCTGGATGCAAAGGGTTTTTGCAGCAGTTTGATAGAGTAGAGACAACGTCACGGGGGGAAAGAGGAATAACACTATAAATTCTTCTGCATAACCATGGATAGAAGTAACATTCAGGAGACTTCAAATTTGTCTTTCAAATTGGAGGATGAATTTGCTTGCTTAGCAGGATCAACTTCACAGGGAGTTTGGTATATAGATAGTGGAGCATCAACTCACATGACAGGCATTAGAGAATATTTCTTTAGCTACAAAGAGGAGCAGATGGACTTCCAGATTACTAAGGGAAATAGAACGAAATGTACTCCTGTAGGGCGAGGTACCATAGATTTTCAGAGGGAGTTGGGCGCAAGCACCAATGCTGCAGATGTATTGCATGTGCTAGGATTGGGTATGAACCCGATTTCAATATCCCCGTTACAAGATAAGGGCTATGATATTCACTTCGTAGAGAAGAAAGCGTATGTCAAACACACGAGCTGGAAAAAGGTAAGACATATTGGAGTTTGAAGTAACAGATTGTACTAGTTACAAATCGATCCTCCAATGGCACTAATAGGCAGTGACAGTAGTAGTGGTGTAAATTTTAGATAACAATGGTATGTTCTATGCTTTAGCGCAATTTACTCCAATTTCTCTTATTAGTCCAATATCAGTTTCCAGATTAGCAATCACATTAACATTGATAGTAAATGCAGATAGAACATAAACAATAAGCAGAAGACAAATCAAGACATGAGGACACAATATTTGACGGATGCTAGGGAAAAACTCCAATGTGGGGAAAACCCTTTGATCAAATCTTCTTATTATCCTTCAAAAGTTCAGTAGAGAGAGAGTACATTATACAAAATTTACTTGCCCAATTACTATAAAACAATCCAGTCAAACAACAGCGAACAGAAGCCCTAACCAGAAAGTCAACGCTAGTCAAACCAACAGAAAATTTCCTCCAAATAAGCTCGGTCAATCCCAGTCAATTCAGACTCCAAAGACAGTCCGAATTAGCCCAACACAGTCCTGAAATTCTCAGTCAAACCTGGTCAATGCAAAGTTAACGCTGTGGTCAAAGGCCCTGCGGTCAACGCTGGTCAAACAACTGTAAACTCCTCGATTTCTGTGCCAGGAGATGCGGCCTAAGGAAATTGAATTTCTTGCTTGAAAAACATAGTCAAAGGAGAGAGTTTGACCCTTGGTCAATGCTAGTCAATGTCCTTGTAATTTGCCCCAAATAGATCTGTAATTTTCGGCCTGAAATTTCAGTCAACCCAAGTCAACAGATGAAGAAGAATGAATATGCTCCTGTTTGTTGTACGAACCAATGAGAAGAAGAGAGAGAAAGATGTGTTGATGGTGTGTCCAAATGACGAAAATGCCTCTTCTATTTATACACAACGTTGAGGGTGAAGAGACATGTTTGTTGGGCTTAATGAGCCTACATTATACTTCTGGCTGACCTTGACAATTTGTCCATAAAAGAAATAAATTCATAATTCCATTTCTACTTGTTAGAATGAGATGATCTTTAGATCAATCTTGCACCTTTTAGAAAGAGGAGTCCAATAAAAATATTATCTCCATCACATGAGTTGTCCAAGGTGGATTTTGGCCCTAGTTGCCAATTTTAACAAGTGTGAAGGAGTTGAATGAGTTATGGCACAGGAGAATGGGACATCTACACCATGGAGCACTCAGGATGCTCAAAGAAACGGTAAAAAGGGTTCTAGAACTTGGGACGGAACACGATGATGTGTGCAGAGGATGCGTACGTGGGAAGTATGCTAAGGCAACATTTCCAAGAAGTGACAATAGAGTTGATGGCGTGTTAGGACTCATACATTAAGATATTTGCGACCCGCTGTCCACTAGAACTCTCAGTGGTGCTGAATATTTCGTCACCTTTATTGATGACCATTCTATGAAAACTTGGATCTACTTCTTGAAGACCAAGGATGAGGTTTTTGATCGTTTTAGAGACTTTAAAGCTCTGTGACGGGGAAGAAGATCAAGATGCTTCACTCAGATAATGATGGAGAATATATTGATAAAGAGTTCACAAATTTCTGTGCGAATGAAGACATCAAGAGAGAATGGAGAACTCCATATGATCCACAACAGAATGGTGTACTAGAGCGGAAAAACAGAGCCATTGTTGGAGCTGCAAAGGTTATATGTTATATGACTAGGATATACCCAGATTTCTATGGGCAGAAGCATGTAACACGACAATGTATATTCAGAACAAGACTCCTCATAGAGCATTGGGAAGAAAACGCTAGGAGTCTTCACATGGAAGAAGCCAAAAGTTAGTCACTTGAAAAATTTTGGTAGCATTGCTCATTGCCACGTGCCAGATGATAAACGGACCAAACTTGATCAGACTGCAAAAAAGGGGTTCTTCGTTGGATACAGCGAAACCTCAAAGGCATATGGAATCTACATTCCTAGCAATAGGAAGATAGTAGTAAGGCGAGACGTGAAGTTCATGGAGGACTGAGCTTTTAGGAGATCTCGTGAGATGCCTGCAGGTGATCAGAATCAATCAACAAAAGCTCCTTTGGTTCAGTAGCAGGGGCAACCACATGGGCAACTAGTGGAATAGGTAGGAGGACAGTCACAAGAATCAAGTATTGTGACCAACACTATTATTTCCTCAGGTGCAAAAAATCTGAGGAGTTCTCAACAGATGGAGCAGCAGAGATAGGATGAGGAGCTGGCAGAACCTCCCATGACTAGTGGTCGAGCCAACAGAGAGGTTCACCAGACATTGAGAGATGCAGAGGAGTTTATTGGAACTCCTAGGACGAGCAAAAGACAACGTAGACAGCCTGAAATGTACCAAGCATTGGTGGCTTAGGTTGCAGAACCGTCCAGTTTTCAGGAGGTCGCACAACATTAGGTATGGGTAGATGCCATGGTAGAAGAGTATAGCTCTATCATGACGAATGATGTTTGGGAGGTAGTGCCAAGGTCGGAAGACAGATCAGTTGTAGGTTCTATAGATGGATCTATAAGATCAAATATGCGGCAGACGACAATGTGGAAAAGTACAAGGCTAGGTTCGTGGTAAAAGGGTATGTACAAAAAGAAGGAATAGATTATGAGGAGACCTTCGCCCCAATTGCCAGATTCACTTCTATCCGGTTAGTTATATCTCTAGCAACTCAGACGGGATGGCAGATTCACCAGATGGACGTCAAGACAAACTTCTTGAACAAGGTGATAGCGGAAGAAGTGTACATAGAACAACCAAAGGGCTTTGAGACTCATGAGAGGCACACTCGTGTGCAGATTGAAGAAAGCTCTATATGGACTCAAGTAGGCTCCCAAGGCATGACATGGTAGGATTGACAACTACTTACAGCAAATGGGATTCGTCAAGAGTGATGCAGATCCCAACCTTTACTATGTGATGGTAGAGGGTGAGCCACTCATTCTAGTTTTGTATGTGGATGATCTCATTTTGACAGGATCATCAGGGCTCATAGAAGACTACAAGAGGAACCTGGGAGCAAAATATGACATGAAGGATTTGGGGTTGATGCACTATTTTCTAGGATTGGAAGTGTGGTAGAGGGATGGGGAGATTTTCCTTGGGCAAGGAAGATACGCTACAGACATTTCGAAGAGGTTAAGAATGCAGGATTGCAGACCCATGTCTACGCCCATGATTACCAACTGGAAGAAGATGATGCATCAGATGATAAGGATGTCGACCTTACCTTGTATAGATAGCTCATTGGGTCTCTCATGTATTTGGTCAACACTAGCCTAGATATCTGCTTCGTAGTCAATATCCTTAGTCAGCTCATGGTAGAATCGAAGAGGGTACATTGGGCAACAACGAGGCATATTCTGAGGTATATTCACGGCACAATCAAGTATGGGTTGAAATATACTCGAGGGGATGACGTCAGACTTTGTGGGTACACAGATGCAGATTGGGCAGGCAATTTAGTGGACAGGAAAAGTACCTTCGGATACTGTTTTAGTGTTGGATCAGAGATGGTTTCTTGGTGTAGCAGGAAGCAAAGTCAGTAGCACTGAGCTTTGTAGAAGTAGAGTATATGGTAGCCAACACAACTACGTGCGAAGCTATATGGGTTCGGAAGCTGCTAGTAAGCTTGTTCAGGCAGAGGATGGAGGCGACCAATGTCTATTGTGATAATTAGAGTTGCATAAAGCTCTCTGAAAATCTAGTGTTTCATGACAGGTTGAAGCACATTGATATTCGATGTCACTTCATTAGAGATTGTGTACAACGTGGAGCAGGCCAGCTACAATATGTTCCTACAGAAGAGCAAGTTGCATATATACTCACAAAAGCTCTAGGGAGAGCTAAGTTCGTTTATTTTAGAGAATAGATGGGTATGTCGGTTGTAGATGTTGCAATGGCAGCAACAACAAATGAGAGGGAGTTGCAGTGCAGATGCAGTGTTGGCAGCAATATGGCAGCGTTAGTAGCAGCACAGATGCAATGTATATCAGAGTTGCGCAGTGGTTGGTGGGCAGTATGGCCAGACATCACCAACATGACAGGAGATGATGCAGAGACAGGGTGTACAATAGCACTAGAACACATTTCTGGCTAAGAGGGAGTATTAGTTTTTGTAGCATCGGATGTGTTCTAGCCATGCAATTTGGCGAAGAGGCTAGAATACACGAGATCTCCTAAACGCAGAAATCGTTTTTGGAAATTCCACCTAAAAGTGTCTCAATTAAATTATTAACCAATTTTTAAATATTTTTGAAGTTTAAACTTAAGGAATATGTTAATTAATCAATATTAATCGAGATTAGGTGAGCATCATCTAGAAACTCACACGGATCGATCTAGAGATGATCCTAGCCATTGATTAAGTTTTAATCTTCCTCGTTGGTGCTCCAACGGATTATAAGAGGAAGTTGATGTGGTGATGGAGAAATCATCTAGTGCAGATACTCAGTTGCCCAGGCAGTTCGATTTTCTCAGAAGCCACAATTCAGTAGAGAAGATAGAGCTAGAGGATGAGTAGCAGGTGGAAGAGGAGTGCAACAACATTCTAGGAGGAAGATTTCCAGTCCCTGGAAGAGGCAAAGGAAGGAAGGCGGAAATTTGTAGAGGGCCAGTGTAAGCTCTGCAGAGTGTGATGTAGCCTGTAGGGAGCTCAATGCAGAGGCTAGGGAGGCAAATTCGGAGGCAGAACATAGCTGTGGGGTGAGAGAAAATTCTCAAGATATTTTTGCCAGTATTTTCCTCAGATTAGATGTCCAGTTGGGCATCTAAATTATTGTACTCAAAATTGTTGCTTAAGATTAATAATAAAACCTTCATCTGCTGCACCGGTTTTCCCAAGTTGGGTTTTTTCAGGGACGATTGTCTAAAAATAACTGTGTCAAAATTTTTTATGTGTGCTAAAATTTCTGAGTTTCCAGTATTTTATTTTCCACAATATTTTAATGGTGAAAATTGCAGCTGTGATTTTATTCGTTGTTTGCCGTAACAAATAAACTGCGTAATTCAATTTTCAGTTAGAGGAATAATTTCCAGTAGCTGCAATAGATAAAATTTCACATTTTGCTTCACTTGCTTAGCAAGCCCACTATTCCTTCATGCTGATGTACTCTGCCCAGTGAATTAATAAAATGGCTCAGTGATTTTGTTGGTGCCTAGTTATATCTAATTGCTAACTGTGTTTAATTTTGTCATTATTTGCTATTTCAAGTTCATCTCTGTTTATTTACTGTATTTTTCCCTGAAGGAATATTAATATTACAGCAGGAATCCAATGACTTGATGGGGAAGATGTACTGACTGCTAAATGATTTAGATGTTAGTTTTCTTTCAAACATTTTGGCAGAAATGGTATTAGAACAAAACATCGGGAATGGGGAGAATATTTTGTTAATCTTGACTTGTGCATCCCACCTCTTGGACAACCTAGTTCTAGATACGAGGCATGTTATCTAACAAATATGTATGTCTTCCAATAGCAAGCTTATGGTTTGTTATCGTCTTATCGCATAAAAGTCAATATGGCTTGTGTAGGTGTAGTTAACGAGGATGCTAGTGTGATTCGGGTGAGAAAAATAAAGGAGTATATTGATCTTTTGTCTCATAGTCCAAGAATCCAAGAGTAATAATTGAAGATCTCGTAATATGCAATTTTTAATATAGCTGTAAATTACCACAAAGTGTTTCTTCTCCAATAAATTGTGATATTCCCACTAGGTACTGATCCAAAAATACTTATGAGTTTTCAACAAGGTGGTTGAGTTTCAGTGTCTGTTTATGTCAAACAGTTGGTGGGTGACTGCTGTAGGTGTTCTCCTTAAATTTGGTTTAATTGAACAACATCCCATCAATGTATGCTTATGTAGGTACACTCAGTCCAGCACATATTCTTTAATTAAAACTCAGAATTTATTTTACACCAGATTTCCTTTGACACTATTTTATTAACAATTTGAATGTAAATTCAGAAAATTCATTCCAATAGATGACACATATTTTTCCAACTAATTGTATGCAACTGGAACAGAAATATCTGAGGCAAACTTAATCCTTATTTGAGAGCAGACATATGAAATTACAATGCCACTGGAAATTTAGCTTCTGGAATGAGCTCCTTCTGTTAAGAGAGGGACAAGCTGATTGTATACACCACAGGAAACCACTCATTTTCTGATTAGGCATCCCGCTATAAAATTATGGAAGAATCCTTTAAAGGTGGTGCATGTGATTATAAATCTATGACAGTGGCCTCCTTCATATCAGATCACTCTCCTCTTTTAATTTATTTGAAACTAGGATCACTGTGCATCTATCCAGCTCAGTTGCTAGGGAATATTGTGCATGGAACATAGGAATAATTTGTCCTTCCTTCTTGCAAACAATTCTGCTCTCTTCAGAATAGTGATTTGGGCTCTCTTTGGCACAAGTTTCAGCCTCTATGCTCTCTGAAGAACATGCAGAACAGCCTTGGGTACATGAGTGCTCAGCCTTCAATGTCCAGGCACTTCAGTCAATTCGGCACCTTAATCAAATGCAGCCTTGGGACTGAGAAATTCTGAGCATATTCAAGTCTTATATGACTTCTCTGTCACAAAATATAACTCATCCTTGGCATTAAATCAGACCAGTAAGTGGCGGACAAGATTAGCTCAATACACGCGTCCTCAAATTTCTAGAAGGGACTCTCCTGTCCTTCTGGGCACAATGAATTCAATCTCAGCTGATTCTTGGCACCGTGATAGCAAATTCTTCTTGGAACTCTGTCTCTGGTGACAAATGAATCAGCTCTCCTATAGCTGGTGTAAACATATAACTCAGCCCTCCTATATAAACTGTTTGGGACCCTTCCCTTGGCACTGCCACAAAGGAATATGAGCTGGAATTTGCAATGCAAGATATCTCCCTTAAATCTGATGCAAATGGAGTAGTGGCTTGGCCTCTAGATTCGGCCCTAATTCAAGCTCCTCCTTGTTATCGGAAACTCGGCCTTCTTGGAGTTAGGTTGAATCCCACAAACCACACAATGCTGGAACCTCCTGCAACAAGGATAATTAGATCTTCGGAGAATAAATCGAACAACCAAACCAATTAAACACCAATGGAAGATCTGAGATAATCTTCCCCAAGAGCTACTAGGGTGGCACTTGAAGTCCACTGAAATTAACTTGAGCTTTGATTGAGACTCTTGAACTCGCTTGACCTCTTTTCACTTGTCAATGAGATAGATAGGAATAGAATGCCTTCCATTTCAGCCTCCTTCTAGCTTCTAGATTCTTTTTTTTCCCTATTATTTTATTGGTGGGGCCCATTTTTCACTAGTAGGCTTTTTGGTGCCATTTTAAATAAAATAGTAATTTGCCTCCTTTCTCAATAAAATATTGTTTTGCCGCCATTCTCCAATAAAATAATAATTTTCATTGACTCCCTAATAAAATATTAGTTTGCTGCCATTTTCCATTAAAATAATATTTTGCCACCATCCCATTAAAATAATAATTTCTCCCTTATCTCGCAAAATAATATTTCCTATTTTTAATATTTCCAAAAGTTTGCATAACTCCTAAGTGATTTTTGCATGCACAAAAATTGGGAACATGACATAAATACAATAAAGATAGGTTTATATAAATAAACACTGAATAATACAGAATAATCAGTACTATTCTGTTATTCAGCACAAAACTTGGGATATGTTCTAGTTTGTCCAATTGCTTTCATAGGGCACACTCACTTGGACAAGAAGTAACTATAACATTTGTTAGAATAGTGAATGCCTACTTTTGATAGGTGTCCAATTTTTGACAAAAAATGACAATTATAATGTGAGGGAATAAAAATCTAGAGATGAATTTTAATATCAGGCAAACTATTTTATGTTAGGTCTTTTACCACAAAATTTTTCACTTATGATGTGCAAACTCTTCATTTCATGACAAACTAATGGCACTTGGAATACTCACTACTGTCACCTTGGCTTTTCTTCCCACAGTTCAAGAAGATCAAAGGTCACCTATAGGGGGGCTTCCTAGCATCTTTATCTATTAAGGTTTAGGCTTATTGACAACTTGGTTGTGAAGGAAATAAAGAGAACTTGGATGGAAGTTGTAATTGATTTACTCTAAATATATCTCACAAAGTTCACATGAAGTGATAAAGGTATTCAGGTTTTATATACCAGCGCTAAATAGATATGTTTCCAGGTATGTTGAGTCTCAATATATGTGAAATTAGGCTGTCCTTTGAATACAACAATTGCTGTAATAAATCTGTCAATGCTGGCCTGAACTTTAAACACAATAACACGCAGACCTTCCAGCTTACAATGGTTCCCTCCTGGTCAAATTTATGAGTATTCCATAGCTGAATATCAAGTATATTTCAGTTAATATAATTTCTAACAATAAGATAGTCTTTATAAGTGTATATATCTGCCCTCTAAATGTGGGTTCTTGATGAATTATGAAGCATAAATACTGTCAGTGAATCTGGTCTATTTGATGAGTCATAGTAGACACAACCAGATATTTGGGACAGATATCGATTAAGATCTCTAATGTGAGTTTCCAGATCTGAAATATGGATAAAATGTGAGTTAAAAGATGAACTTATGGGTGAAAAAGATAGTACCCGTGCCTTATAATCTTCTTAGGCAAAGGGGGTCCAGTATACTGCTGAGGGAGGCTGCTCTACTAAAAAATCGAGGGTGTTTTGGCCGAAAATTACAAGCTGAAACATGCTTCTCCTACAATTGTTTGTGATACCCAGGAAATTTCACCAACATATTTTGTGAACGTAGACAATAACATGGATTATGGAAGCCTGAATCTATCTTGAAATGATACTAAATGTCTTGCTAATGTAGGCAATAACATGGATTATGAAAGCTTGAATCTATCATAAAATGCTACTAAGTGTCTTTCACCATGAATAGAGAGAAATATATAAGAAAAACCACTTCAAATGATAATTTTTCATGAGCGAGAACAAAGTTACCCAGATCTTATTGCTTCGTAATTGTTGGTTAAGAAATTCCAGCATGCATGAAATCTTCAGCCTTTAGGGCACATTGTCAAACCATCCACAAGCTTCTCAATAAAAATATAATGCAAGAATAGCAATAGCATCAGGTACTCATTGCTCCAACGACCATTACAAGTGAGAGAGAATCTCTTTATATACGAGAAGAGCCAAAACGTTTTTGAAATAAAATAATAATATTTTCCTAACTAACTAGGGAGAAAATGATAAAACATCGATGGTTGTGCTACCTCATCCTAGAATCCTTTTTTTTTGAATGCCTATTCTTTATGACCATCAGCTACCAAGAGAGGGGGATGAATCACCAAGAGAAATGTCGACCTAGTTAAACAATGAGAAATTATATCTTTAGTGGCATTGCGTGAGTATAATAGACAAGAGAGATCATGAGATGAGGCTGCCATGTGTTACATCGATCCAAGAAGAGTGAAATATGAAGCTGCCATGTAGACTTGCTGTTCCATTATCACTGTCACAGCTAGTTGACTTGCTATATTTGGAAAAATGGCACAATTTCCAAGTCAAATTTTCTAGACCAAGTCTCTAACGGCTATCAGATGTCAAATACAAAATAAGATGAGCATGCATGTGTCCATAAAGTGATGAGGGTGGCTGTTATCCAGATTCCAAACAAGTCACCCTCCTTTTGATCATAATATAATAAAAATCAATTTTTTGCCTCCACATGTTTTCCTAAAGGGATGTCCCACACTTATACCTCCAAGGTCATAAACATGAGTTTGTTGGCGTTTTGGGTAGCATTGGGAGTATTCTCATGTGTGGGGCAATTGGGCTAAGTGATGGGGCTTTGCATCTATAGACCCATGGTATTTTGATGACCGATAATATAGACCCATGGTATTGCAAGTACAAGGGTGAGTGATTTATTCTCGTGGCTTAGTAAGAGAGCTGAGAGGGCCAAGCAAGGCCGAAAGGGTTGAGCAAGGTTGAGAGGGCCGAGAAGGCTAAGCAAGGCCAAAAGGGCCTAGAGGGCCGAGCAGGGTTGAGAGGGTTGAGAGTGCCGGAAGGGTCGAGAGGGCCGAGCAGGGTTGAGAGGGCTAAGCAGGACCGGGCAAACCATAGAGACATGCAGGGGAAGGAGACATGTGAGACAAATTCTCTCAAGTAAGCAAGAGATCTGCATGAGTAATATTGCAAGTTTGCTATGAGTGGGATACTTAGTTATGTTGGGTTCAAGGAAAGAGCACAAACAACAAAGGAGATCAAGATTAGCCAGATCAAGGAAAGATCTAGGGTTTGATCCACTGGATCATATCTAGGGTAATTGTTGCATATGTAATTTCCTCGAGGGCCATTATCCCAATTGAGAGCCTGAGTAGGTTCCGAGATGAATTTAATGAAGAACTATTGATTGAGCAAAACTGGTGTGTATTGTGTTTACTGTGCATGATCTAATTGCTAGTTTTATGAGTTCCATTGTGTATAGTTTGTTTTTGGTTAGGCACATCAGTGTGTTTCAGTTAATTAAGCAAAGTCTTTTGGTAGAAATCACATCAGTGTGTTTCAGTTAATTAGTTGGGTTAAAGTTAATTTGAGGTGTTATCAGATCTAGTGTGTGTGTGCACACGGAGTCTAGTGCCCACAACATCTAACATGGTATTAGAGCATGGTCTCTGAGAAAGGAAGTTGGATCTAAGACTTGCATAGATGACGGCTCTGAGAAGGCATTGTAGGAACTGTTGCAGGTAGCAACAATGTTCTAAAAACCCATGCTAAGAGAATTGGCTAAGTATGGAAGTCTATAATAGTAGAGGAGGAAGAGTGCAGGTTGATGGGAGAGATTTCTAGGAAGGCCGAATTGCTAAAGCGAGGAGGTCGATTTATTGGAGAGGCTAATTTGCTAGGGTTGAATTTCTTGTAACAATTGAGGTTGTGCGAGGGGAAGGCATAGGGTTGAGTTGCTGGTGAAGAGGTGGGCCAAATTCTCCAGACCACTTTTCTTCAGAGGTTGATTTCTAATGTGTCAAATTCTTAGCGCTGAATTCTTCCAGTGGGGCCGAGTTACAAGTTCCAGTCAATGCATATATCCTTGGGTAGCTTGGGGCTATGATAGGAGTTCGCAGTGCAAATCCAGTAGAGCCTGGTAGGGCCATGTGTGCTGTAGGAGAAAGCAACTAGACACGTGGGTACAATAGCTCACAGGCTGCAGAGAGACCATGCTGAGACCACAAGTAGGATTTCTAATAGGGCAGTGTTTGACAACCAATAGGACTAGGCTATGGAAGTCAGGTCCGATTATTGCTGCAAGCTATGCTACAGGGCAATGTGAAGGATTGTGCCATGGGCAGGATGCCATGTTGGGCATGATCGAGTAGGTAGCAAGGAGTTGCTGAGCAAAGGATCTGCAATAAGTTGTCAGTGTCGACAAGGTTCAACCGATAGAGTATGGTACGAAGGAAAGTACCAACAACCAAAGGGATTGGCGGAGGTCAACCCTTAGAGGGAGAGAGGGAGACCATACCAGTCAAGGGTGGTTTGGAAGCAATGCTAGAGAGATCTAACACTGGGAGCTAGAAGATGTAGAATGAGGCTTGGGACATTGCTTAAGAACCAAAGGGTAAGCCAATTCTAGCGGCTCTTCTAGAAGTACCTTCCTTGCTAAGAGGGAGTGTTAGAGTTTGTAGCTTGGGCACATACTTTTGCGTGTTCTTGTGATAGGAGAAGGGATGAGAAGGCAACATCGAGATGGTTAGAGGGCTAAGATAGCCATTGGAGATCCAAGTAAGAAACTTGGAGTGAAGGTCAAGTAGAGACCTTGAGGGTCGAGAAGGCTTGGGATCTAGAGTCGAAGGGAGTGAGTAGGCTTAGGAGGGAGTCAAACTTCAAAGGAAGTCAACAACTTAGAGAAGACAATCTTCAGGTTTAGAAATTCATACTACAAGATGGCCATGCAAGATGTTCAGGAGCAGGAGGCTTCTAGGAGCAAGATGTATTTGAAGAAGTGTCCCTATCATACAACGGGAATTGCTTTTGTGTCATATGAAGTAGCTGTGGTAGCGGATCAAGGTTGGCAATGTGTTCTAGGTTTAGAGGTAGAGCCACTTCCAGGTGGTGTTGCCAGAATATGCCCCTCCTCGCTAAGGAGCATTAGTGTTTTGGTTCGCATCATGAGTATTCTCGTGTGGGGCAGGTGGGCTTAGTGATGGGGCTTTATATCTATAGATCCATAATATTACCCATGGTATTTTGATGACCCATGGTATTCTAATGACCCATGGTATTTTGAGGACCAATGGTATTACCCGTGTTATTTTGATGACTCATGGTATTAGTATTACCCATCGTATAGACCCATGGTTTTGCACCCTTTGGAAAAGTATAAGTACAAAGGTGAGTGATTTGTTCTTGTTGCTTGGCCAGAGAGTTGAGAGGGGCAAGCGAGGCCGAGATGGCCAAAAGGACCGATAGGGCCGAGTAATGCCAAGAGGATCTAGAAGGCCGAGCAGGGCCAAGAGGGCCTGGCTAAGCAAAGCCAAGAGGGCTGACCAAGGTCGAGCAGAGCATATAGACGTGCATAGGTAGAAGACATTGAGAGAGAGATTTTCTCAAGTAAGCAAGGGATCTGCATGAGCAATATTGTAGGTTTGCTGTGAGTGAGATACTCAATTATGTCGGATCCGAGGAAATATCACAGAGCAACAAAGGAGATACAGATCAGCTAGATCGAGGACAAATTTGGGGCTTGATTTGCTAGATTAGATCCATGGTAATTGTTGTATATGTAATTGCCTCCAGGGCCATTATCCTAGTAAGGGAGTCTGAGTAGGTTATGAGAAGAATTGAATGAAGAACTGTTGGTTGTGAAAAACTTGTGTGTAATATGTTTATTGTGCATGATCTAATTGCTGGTTTTATAAGTTCCACTATGTGTAATTTGTTTTTGGTTAAGCACATCAATGTGTTTTAGTTAATTAGCTAGGTTAATTTGAAACAGTGACGAGATCTGATGTATGTGTGTGCATTGAGTCTAGTGCCCAAAAAAATCTAACAGATCTGTTTTCCTAGTGAGTTCATGACCACAAAGACTTAGGCACCCAAGTTAAAAATAAAGTACATGATTGAAAACTTAAATTAAAAACTTTAATGCAGACTTTAATATTGAAAACTTTAATGCAAACTTAGGAGAGATAACATGGTAATTAATCCCAATAATTAGAAATATGTGCCATTTTCACTTGGAAGCTCACAAATGTTGCAAATATGTTTCCCTCATGAGTAAAATAAATCATATAGATGTTGGAGTGTTCAATTTTCTAACCCCAGTAAATTGGCAAATTACTTCCTAGTAATTTCCTTGCTATTTTTTTTTAAATCTACCTTACTGAGTAAAGTGCACTCACTGGGATTTTAACTAGCAAAACAAAATTATAACAAAAGCAAATGAACCCAATTTCCACACATGCATGCAAAAATATGTCTACCCTTTAAATCAACTATTATAAAAATAATATCAAAGCTTACAAGGTCCCATTCAGAAAACATATACAAACTATCACATTTTTTTTGAAATTAATTAGGCACCTATATAGCCTGTACAACCCATCATAATTTCCCTGGATCAACCTTTGACTTGTTGCCCTTGTGACCCGTTATACAAACCCGTGCAACCCTAATGTTCGACACATTGCACAGTTGCCACTTGGCCTACTATATGGTTGTGTTGTATGGTCCTATTCTTGTATGGCCCTATTGTGCCCTCTCTTTTGATTGATTTGATCAATATGGCCTCCCTTTCTCCCTCCAAAGCATATAGCTTCCACTAATTTGATTGCTGGTCGATCGTTTTGTTGCAGATTTGTCCCTTGCAACCTTCTTTAGATTGATCATTGGATGAAGGTCCTTTATCACCCTTGTTGAGGTCTCTTGATATCTCTTATGTCTTTATCCTTCAACTAGCATTGCCTTTATAATCTTGGGTTATTGACTGAATCAAATAACCATTGATGACTAAGTCTCCATAACCCTAATTTTTGAATGAGATTGTCGTTTGAGATTAAGTGCAAATCAATGGTCTAGATTGATCTAATTCATTAATGTAAAACTTTATATTTCCTTAAATATTAAAATCACTTTTATAAAAGTCATTTCACTTTGGTATTTCCTTTAATTAAAGTGAATTACTAAGGTAAATATTTTGGATGACTTCCACTCCTCTTGATAGTTAGACTTGTGCAAAAGTACTTGTTTGAGCTACAAACATCAACACTTTGTCTTAGCGAAGAAGGTGTTCTACACCACTCTAAACTTGTCTTTGTAAAGCACAAACTTCCCTTTAACCAAGGGTTTGGTCAAAATGTTTTCAACCTGTTAATCTATGGGGATATACTAAAGCTTAATTGCTTCCTTCTGGATCTTGTCTTTGATGAAGTGATACTTGATCTCAATATGTTTGGACCTGTCATGGAACATTGGATTCTCAAAGATTTTTATACAACTCTGATTATCGCAATAGATTATCATCAGATCCAACTTATGATCAAATAACCCTGTAAGCAATTTGCAAAGCTAAATGGCTTCACAACTCACCACACTCAATGCGATATATACACTGCCTCAATTGAACTAAGTGCTCTTGAAGTTTGCTTCATGCTGAACCAAGATATCATTGTTGATCCAAGGCTGAAGCAACACCTTGAGGTGCTTTTTTTGCCTGATGTACTTACCTAATCTAAGTCTCTATATCCTTGCAACCTTTCTCCAACGCCTCCAAGGTACCTCAAAATATACTCCATTGGACCTGTGAGGTACTTGAGCACATGTTTCACCGCTACGCAATGCACCTGCCTCGGCTCCACCATGAATTGGCTTAAGATGTTCACAACAAAACATATATCTGGCTTGGTGTTGACTAAATACATTGAGGAACCAATCAACTATTTGTACAATGTCGGATCCACCAACTCTAAATTTGATGTCATAATCTTCTTCATATTGGTGATCATAAATATAGCCATAGGTCTATAGTCCTCCATCTTGAATCTCCTGAGGATCTCTTCTGCATACTTCCCTTGACCTAGAAAGATTTCTCTCAACCTCTAGCACGCCTCTTACCCCAAGTAGTAGTACATCAAGCCAATGTCCATCTCGAACTCTATAGCTAAATAAGATTTGCACCCTGCTATGAGCTTCTTTGCACTAGTAAGAAACAAGTCATCCACATACAACACTAAGATAAGCGAATTAGTCCCAACAAGTATGAAGTACAAGTTAGGATCCACTTCACTCTTGGTGAAGCCTGTGCTTTGCAAGTGTTTGTTAATCTTGGAATACCATGCCCTTGGTGCCTGCTTGAGTCCATACAAGGCTTCCTTAAGCCTGCACACATGAGTTTATCTTGCATTTACCTCAAAGCCTCGAGGTTGTTCTATTAACACCTCCTCCTCAATAGCCCTGTTGAGGAACATTGTCTTCTTATCCATTTGATATATCCTCCACCCCATGACTAAAGAAATGGATACAATGGCTCAAATGGAACTATATTTGGTGACTGGAGCATATGTCTCTTCATAGTGTACTCCCTCTTTCTAGGAGAACTCTCTCAATGCAAACCTTGCCTTGAACTTCTTGATGCTACCATCCACAACATGTTTGATTTTGAAGAATCATCGGGAACTCACCACTAACTTCCCCTCTTGTCTCGGCACTATGTCCCATACATCATTTCTTATGATGGAGTTATACTCCATATGGCATCTCGTTAAATCTGTTGATCTACTACTGATCATTCTTCATGATAGAGTTATATTCCATCATGGCATCTCGTCAAATTTGTTGATCTACCACTTCCTCAGAACTAGAAGGTTTGGAACCAATGATACTACTCATAAGCACCATATATTTAGGAAAATTTCTCGGAGGCTTGCTCTCTTTAAATGTGCTCCTAAGACCCTCAACATGCTCTTGGGCATCCCTCAATGTCTATGTGAACCATCGAGGTATCCTGACAAAACTAGGAGTTACTAACTGCTACTCCCCACCCGAAGTTTGAATCCTTCAACTAGAAGCCTTTGAATGTTGTTCACCCTTTAGAACTTCTCGCTCCTCATCCTCTGTCACTGGTAAGGGCTCATGAGACTTCTTAGATGCCAAGTTTGTTGATTTTTGTAGCTTGGGAGGTACTCCAAGCCTTTAGGATTGAGGGTTTTGGAGGAAGGAGCTCCAAAAGTGGCCTTGTGGGCTCGAAACCCAAGCTTGGGGTTTTGCACCCATCGATGTTTGGGCCAAAACCATGATGAGGCTTTGACATGTGATGGAGGGAGATGATAGAGGATGTTGAGACAAATCCAACACATCGAGAATCATCGAATTCTGAGTTGTCAAAGTGGAGTTATGATTTTTTTGAAGTTTGTGTGTGAGCTTATGGCACAAAGTTAAGGTCAACTTATTGGTTAAGTGACCTTTTGACAACCCACATGGTTAATTCGTTGGAGCCACTTGATGCCTATAAATAAAGATCAAGTGTGATGCATTAGAACACATCCAAGGGAGCATTCACATCAACATACCTCTCTAAAATAGAATGCGGATTTGAGGCTAATACGTCCAAGAATAGGGGCTGAGTTTAGAGTGGTTATCTTTATGATTTAGTGCAAAGTTCTTGGGAGAGAAGTGCCGCAGGATTAAGTTAGCCTACAAGGAATGTTGGGAGGTGTCTTGGGTAGATTCAATGAAGGTCTTCTCAGCCAGATTAGGCCGCAATTTTAGAGTTAAGTTCAGGGATTTCTGTGCATATTTCAAGGGTGATTTTAGTCTTTGTTTTGGGCCGCAAGGGTAGCTATAGCTACAACAAGTGTGGGAGGTCTGTCTTGTGGGTCGAGTGACCTAGAAAGGCTCCTTTATCATAGTTGCAGCCTCTCCAAGCTCAACGCAGTTGGAACAAGGGTGTTAACCCTTGCTAGGAGGCCGAGACCCTAACTGTAACAGGTCCATGGATTTGCAGAAAACCTTGAGGAGGAGTCTCAGGCCCTACGACACTGTATTGGATGCTTAGTAGATCAACGAAGGTGGCAGCAAGGTTGAGCAAGGGAACACTATGGTTTGAAGAAGTGGGTTAGGGCTGGTGGTGTGCCCTAACCAGTCTTCTAGAGTACACAGAAGTCGAGGCAAGAGGGTAGCAACAGTATGGTTGTAGATGGTCTCTTGATGATGTGTGGATGCTAGAGGATGAGTGTCCTAGGAGAGGACAACTAGGAGAAGCCTGTTAGCAACCATGTGGAAGGGTCTACATAGCTGTTGGATGCCCTAACCAGGAGTAAATGCTACAACAAGGATTGGTCACTCGTGCTTTGTTGGAGGGCAAGGTGAGAGTGGGTCAAGTGTGGACGTAGATTGGGCATTTATGGTCTGCTGGAGGATAGCGTGATAGTGCCCAAGTTGGAGTCCAATGTGCACCATCTTCATGGACTTAGGTGGTTGTTAGAATGGCAGTTGTTGAGCTCAAGGATTGATGAGCCAGAGGAGCAGTTGAGCAACCCTACTTCTTCTACAACAGATGATGGACATCTTGCAGTGATAGGTGGTAGCCCTCCGTGCACTATGTTGGTCTTCATTGGAGCAACACAAGAAGACCATAGTGGGCTGAAGTCCCTTAGTAGTTGAGGAGCAACAATGGGTAGTTGTGGGCTGTTCACAAATGGAGTTGTGAACAACTCAATAGGAGTTTCGATGTGTTGATGCCTTGATGGACGAACGATCAACTAGTGAGAAGATTGGATAGCCGAGGTTCAGTGGCTAGATGGACTTGGATCATTGATAGAGGTAGTGTTGCAGATCGGGGGCCGAAGGACTGGGTAGGTACAGGGTATGAAAAAGGCAGTTGTGAGGAGCTCTACATCAGCTAGACGGTCAGAGTATCTTGTTGAGGGTAGATTGGTTGTCGATGGACTGACACCAAGCCCCAATTTGTATTCTTGTATCAGTGGATGTATGAGGGTCATTATCCCTAGTATGGGAGCCCTAGACTATTGTATTATTAAGTTTGATTAATATAATGAATATTGGTTGTTGTACATATTTGTACAATATTTTGTAAAAAGTTGTCTATATTTTGTGCACTAGTAGATTTGATGTTGTTTATATTCCATTGTGCAAAGTAGCTGTGTTGTGATTCTTGGTTTGGTAGTGTTAGAGATTTAAGATTCTATCCCAGACACCAAGGTCATGGAAAAACAACAAAGTTCTCCTTGAAATTCACATTTTGACTCACAATTGTCTTCCTCAACATTGGAATGAAGACCTTGTATGCTTTTGAAGTCTCACTACACCCCACAAATATGCCCTTCTCACTTGACCCATGGATGTCATAGACCAACACAAGGTCTCCTTTAGAGAAAACCCTTGGGTGGACGAACTTGCCATACTGAGCCTTATCACATTTTTTATGTACCTCATTTACTGTAGCTGCATATCGACACTACTCATCAAGATATTCCAAGTGAATGAGGCACTCCTCAAGGCTAGACATGTTAGGGAGAAGCTGAACTGCGAAGTTGAGAGACATAATCTCACATTCAATCGAGATAATCAATTCCACACCATATACTAGTTGGAAAGGACTAAACCTGGTAGCAGTCTTAATAGATGTTCATTATGCCCAAAGGGTTATATATAGCATGATGGGCCAATTTGACTTAGCTTCATTAATCGTGCATTGCAAAATGGTCTTTAAAGACTTTTTTATTGCTTGTACCTAACCATTTGCTTGGGGTAAATACAGGGACAAATGTTCCTGTTTAAACCCCAATATCGAAGCCTATTTGGTCATCAACTTATTCTAGAAGTAACTACCATGGTTAGGGACAACCTCTCAAGGGATATTGAAACGTGCAATGACTTGGTTGAAAAGGAAAAGTGCAGCTGTCTCACTATCATTAGAAAATGTCAACGTGGCCTCGACCCACTTAGTAAAGTAGTCTATTACCGTGATAATATACTTGTGGCCCCTGGCTGAAGTCGGGTGACAAGTAGTAAAGTTCACCCCCCACTTGGTGAATGGGTTGACGGTGAGACCAGGGAAAAGAGGAGTAGGATGAGTGCACATCTTTCTTGTGTAAACTTGACAAGGATGGAATGTCTTGACCTCTTCAATACAATCCTTAAAGATTGAAGACCAGAAATATCTTGCATGCAAAATCTTCTGGGCTGTTGCCAACCTAGATAAATAACTGCTACAGGCTTCCACCATGATAATCATTTAACATTTTCTCAACCTCTTCGTTGTTCAAATAGAATCAAATGAATCCCATGACAATACAACGTATCATCGATGATTAAATAATGCTTATCAAGATTTTGAACACTTCCTCAATCGTCCCATGAAAAGGACGGAGGGAACTTCAAAGTCTGGAGATATATCGAAATATCCCCATCCCAAGGATCTCGTGAGCAGACCAGGAAAAGATGTTTGTTTGAAAACAATTCCTCATCACACATCTTGTCATCCTCTCGTGGTAGCTCCAAATTTTGCAAAAACCAATGGTTTTTTGGATTTGGATGACATCAATTCAAGGTCAAACTCTTGCAAAATAATAATCCATTTATTGAATTTTCCCCCAAGCACTTACCTAGTGAGCACATATTAAGATGGATTATTGTCAGTAATCACCATGGTTTTCTAAAGAAGAATATAATGTCAAAGTCACTGAATAGTGTGGACCACTGCTAATGCTAATTTCTCAACGTGAGAGTATTAGAGTTTAGGACCTGTCAGGCCACGACTGAGGTAATAGATGACATGCTCGTGTAGAAAATCATCTTCCTAAACCAAAACCATACCAATGGTAGATTTACCCACTTTGAGATACAAAAGGATATCTGTGTTATAATTAGGTGGATGAGTAACAAAGCAAAGGTCAGTGCCTTTTTCAAGGCATCAAATGATCATTGGGCATACTTGTCCCAAACAAATGGGACTTGTTTTTTCATT
Source organism: Pinus taeda (assembly GCA_000404065.3). Classification (NCBI taxonomy): domain Eukaryota; kingdom Viridiplantae; phylum Streptophyta; class Pinopsida; order Pinales; family Pinaceae; genus Pinus; species Pinus taeda. The sequence continues at coordinate 252,865 of APFE031065652.1, forward strand.
GTGCATACTTGTCCCAAACAAATGGGACTTGTTTTTTCATTGGACGCATAAATCCTTTGGTAATCTCAACTTAATTTATGATAAATCTCCTAAAGAAATTAACTTTTCCCTGAAGACTTTGAAGTTGACAAATATTGGATGGGGGAGGAAATTGAAGTATTGCCTCATTTTTCAAGGCATCGACCATGATCCCTTTGTTCAAAACAACAAATCCCAATAGTTGACCAAAAGTCACAACAAATATACATTTGTGTGGATTCAACGTAATCTTATAAAAATAACATCATGGACAACCTTTTGAAAATGACTAGGATGATTGACTCTCTTACGAGAGTGAGATCATCCAAGTAAGCTTCTACAATGTGAAAATTCTATTGCGATTATTGGTTATTATCTTCTATCTTCGTAGATTATTTGTCTTATGGAAAATTGATTCACGACAAATATTGAAAATAACACAACTGCAATTTCACAAATAAATAATCACAGAAATTGAGAAAATATCACACATAAAATTTTGACACCAGTATTTTTGGACCAAATAGTCCCTGAAAAAATCCTCGAAGGGAAAACTAGTTCTACAGATCAAGAATTTTATTATTCTTTAGCAAATCTATAATTGAAATTTACATCAACTATTTGCCGCGTAATAAGAAACATCCAACAAATTAATTACTTCACTTCCGCAAGCTAACTCGAACCCCTGGAAGCATCTCGACCCCTCTAAATCAATTTGGCCTCTTTCTGACCCTGAATTGATGCATTTGGTGTGTTCCTGGAAAATAAATTAACCTCTCTAGAAACTCGCACCCACTAGGAAAATAACTCGGCCTCTACTGGAATTTTGACATTCACTAGCAAACTCAACTTCTCTTTTGCAAATTGATTCGACTGGCAAATTTGTACTTGCTCTGGCAACTTGGTATCCGTGAAACAATTCGCATTGGTTGGAGAAATTTGACCTCTACAAATAAATCGATCTCCCTTTGTCACAAAGAATTTGGAAATTGTTCTGAAGAATCCCTCTTTGGCAAATTGATCTCAATCACTATTGATTCCTACTACTGGTGTCTCCCACACTATCACTGTGCCCTAGCTGTCACTGCAACGCTGTTACTTGGATGTGTTCTCCAAAGGCCCCATCGACCTCCTCTTATAATCTCTAGTTGACGAATAAACGACCATGATCTAACTCCAATCGATGGCTAAATTCATATCGAATTCTAAAAATAACTTTTCTAGAAGTATATAGAACAAAATCAATTGGACTCAATTAATCCTGATTAATTAAGCCATTTCCCTAAGTTAGTCTTAGGAAAATAATTAAAACTGGCTAATTAATTTAATTAAGACAATTTCACTTGGAAACTTTTTCTGGGTATTGGAGATAATTAATCCACTTGTGTTCCTTAGCCTCGTAGACATCATTAGAGACTAGAATACTTGTCCAAGCTGTAAAAACTAACACTCCCTCTTAGCGAGGAAGGTGTTTTCTACCACTCGTAGCTGATCCCTGAAGAAAACAAACTTTGCTTTACCCAAGGCCTTCTTCAGAACATTTGCAACCTGCTGATCTTGGAAGCATACTGTAGCCGAATTGTTCCACGCCGTGCACAATCCCTAGTGAAGTGGTATTTGATGTTGATGTGTTTCGACCTATCATGACACATTGGATTCTCAGAGAGCTTGATGCAACTTTGATTATCACAGTTGATACTGGTCGATTCCATCCTCTGACCAAATAGTGCCACTAGCACCTTTCGAAGCCAGATAATCTCACATGTAGCTATGCTCGCTGCCATGTATTCTGTCTCTACAGAACTCATTGCCATGGAATTTTGTTTCTTGCTGTACCAAGAGACAACATTTGATCCATTGCTGAAGCAACACCCTGCAGTGCTTTTCCAATCCACTACACTAATCGCCTAGTCTACATCTGTATACCCCGTCAACCTAATACCATCACCTTGAGTAAATCTTAAAATCATACCCGTCTATACCTCGTAGATATCACAATACATGTTTTGCTGTTGTCCAATGTACCCTCTTAGGTTCCACCATGAACCGACTGTGAGTATTGATTGCGAAACATATATCTGGCCTAGTGTTGACCAGATACATCAAAGAGCCAATACTCTGTCTATACAAGGTTGGGTCCATTGCATCTTGCTTGGATGCATCTATCTTCCTCCAATTGGTAATCATACGAGTAGACATGGGTCTACATGGGTCTACATTGCAACATTATGAATTTCTTCAGAATCTCCATAGCGTATCTCCCTTGATCAAGGAAGATCTCCCCATTTGTCTGCCATACCTCCAGACCTAGAAAATAATGCATTAGTCCCAAATCCTTCATCTCGAACTCTATTGCCAAGTCCCTCCTGTTGTCCTCTATGAGGCTTGGTGACCTTGTCAAAAATAGATCATCCACATATAACACGAGAATGAGAGGTGTTGTTGCATAGAGTGTCTAGGCAGCGCGACAATGCTCAGAGTAAGGGCTGTCACTCTTAATCCTTACTCACTCCGTTTAGACTCTCTCTTAGGCAAGTCAAAGGGGGTAGTCCCTAAGGTAAATGGATGAGAAAGCTTGTGGATCACGGGCTCTAGGAGATTTTAAAGATGGACAACTTGATGAATCTAAATAATTGAATCAGATTGATAGAAACAATTATAGACCAGTGCCTTCGATATTTGAATTAACCCTCAATAAAACATGCTATCTAGAAAGATTTTCAATATGTGACAAAAAGTGACAATCATAAATAATCCATGAAAACGTCCAACATTGTCACATGCAAAAGATTCTAGATTTAAAATTATTCTCGCTGACTGCCCAAATCTAGATTTAATAAATTTTTTTCAACATGCCAAATGTGATTAAAAATGTTTGTCGCATCTTGACCATAGGAAAATCATAAAAAATTGCACTTAATGACCAAATGACACTAAGGAACTTTAGGTTTTTTTATTTTTTATTTTTTATTTTATTTATTTATTTTTTTAATTATTGCTTAGGAATTTAAATTAATCGAAGGGTTAAAAAAATCAAAATTTTAATGGGCCATAGGCCATATTAAATTTTTTAACGTTTAAGCGAAAACCCCTTAATTCATTTCAATTTTAATTCTTCAAGTCAAAAAAATTTAAGAGTGTTTAGAAATTTTTTAATGTTTTAATTTTTAGATTTTTTTTTTTTAAATTTTTAAATGTTTTTAGGATATTTTAAATATTTTAGATTTTTTATTTCTTAGCATTTTTTTTAAATTTTTATATGATTAATAAAATCAAAGTGAAAAATAAAATAACCAAAACCAAAAATAAAAAGGAGACCAAAATGGAACCTTATAAAAAATAAATAAAAATAAAAGAAATGCTATCAAAATATATGAAACCTAGAAAGATTATGCGCTAACACCCTAACTACATACAAACCTAAAACTGAAATAAACCCAAACAATATAACCCAATGTAACACACCCAAAATTGAAATGATTTGTGTTTGTTGTTGTGCAGGTATACTTTGACGGCGGAAAGGAAGACCGAGTGCAGGCTTTGCGATGAATGGCAGCAGTGGAGGGTTTAGCTTTTGTAGGTTGAAGGATATATATAGCAAGGAAAGAGAGAGAGCTGCGGGTATGGAGAGAGAAGGCAGCCAGGAGTAGTGAGGGTCGGAAGAATACATTGGAAACATGCAGGTGGAGAGGGCTACATGAGGTAATACGCAACAATCAAAGCCACGGATTAGGGAGAGGGTTTGGACGTAGGGAAGAAGGTACTGCGAGGGAGAAATGGGCGGCAAGAGGACTGCGTGCTACAGATTTCGCGGCTATGGAGAAAGCAATGTAGGGAGCCAGGATCAGTGGAGGGAATACGCAGCTGGAGAAAGGGTTACAGTGAGGAAACCACAAGCCAGATGGGGAAGATCGTGGTTGCAGGTGCAAGTTCGAAGAGCGGAAGGAGGGTTTGGGTATGGCTGAGAGTTTTTTTTTTTTTAAATTTCAAATCTGCACAACAAACCCTGAAATAAGCAGCAAATAAATCTGCAAAAATGATAGCCCAAAACCCAGGAATCACACTTAAAGTGTTGAATTCTTTTGCTTTAATAATGAAATCCTTAAAATTTTTCTAGATTTAATTAAAAGATCAAATCCATTTGCTTCAGATTTGACCCTGAAACCCTCACTGAAATTCCAGATCTGAAAACTAAATTAATTCCCTGTAAAAATGATGTTGATGGACCTCCAGAGATCTAGATCTAACCCTCCAGGGCCTAGATTTGGACTCTGCACAACTTTCAGCTTCAGATCTGCAGTTGCAATATAGCAAAAAAAACACCCAAACGATATTCACAATGACCCAAAAAACACTAAAACCATGAAAACCAAAGTCAGAAAACCAAAATTTATTACAGATCTATGTACAAAAATGGCAATTCTATCAGATCTAGGGAGTGTGAGTTCGACTCCGCTCCCAGATTTGATGATGTGTGGCTTTCAATAGCCAGATCTAACAATTTAGCACAAAAAAATTTTTTTTTTTTGAATTTTAGAGGAGGTACTAAGCTCAAAACCCTTCATGCATCACCCATAAAAATAATATCTTTTGATAAGCCCGGGATCAAATTTACACTGGGCTCTTCAGAAAACACAGATCGGGAGTTGGCTGGTTCAACCGTGAACTTCCCCGAACGCTCGATGATCTAATAATCAAGGATTTTCTTGCAAAACTCAATTCAGCGGTCAACATAGAGCAAGAAAACAATAATAAAATTCAGATCTAATAGAGACACCTGCTATTATATTCAAAACTTAAATTATCATTCAAACCCCAGCGATTGAGCAAGATACCTATACTCAAATCGCTCTTCAGAAAGCTATATCAATTGCCAAAAAGAAATATATGTGTGAAAATAATACATCTTACAACATTTCCATGAAGAGTAACACCAACAGAAATTAACCCCAAAGTCTTTTTTTATTGCTCATAAAAAGATTGCAAGAGAGCTTTTTGCTTAGTACACGATCAAAAGATCGGATGATTTTGACTGAAAAAATGACTTCCTATTTAAAGATAAATCCTCCAACCGCTAGTTTGAGTGATCCTTGTCAAAGCAATCTCGACCGTTGATGAGGATCAAAATTTCTTTAATCTCATCCGTCGAAATTTTAAATATTGAGGAAATTTCGAATTTTTCAATTAAATGCATTTTAATAAATTCAAAAATTAAAATTTTGCATTAATTTCCTCAAAATCTTGACTTTGACTTAACCCCTGGGACCCAAGGCATAAAATTTAGCAATATAATCAATTAACCTTAGTCCTTGGACCTGTTAAGATTTAATTTTTTAAAGGATCCACGAATTTTACCTCTGGAAAATTTAAATTTACCTAGGACCTAGGACCTATGAGGGGATAAATTATTTTTCTCACCCTCAAGACACTTTACATCATGATTTTTTACATTTTTTACATCTCAAGGGGGAAAACCCATTTGCAAAAGACCCTCACAGACTAGCCAGTTTTGCGAACACAAATATAATCTAGCAGATCAAGCAATTTGTAATAAAATAACCTAACCAAATAGTTTTTCCTTTTTTTTTAATATTTCTGAATTTGTCTACTCCTATATTGATACAAAATAAATTTACAAAGAGGTCTCGGCCTCGAGAAGTCTAGCCCAGAGATGCGGCATGCTCACATTACATAGCTGAACACTTACCATAAAGACCTGCTGAAGACCAACCAGAAGGGCTTCTAGGATCATGACCATGACTAGTTCATAGAAATAGAAAACTCCAATATTGGAACTGAAGACGGACCAGAGCTAGTTCAACAACCAAAACAGGATAATTGGGCCCAAGCAAGAAAACGGAGAAGCGTTGACCAAATCAAAACTTAAATCAGATCCCAAAAACAGCTGTAACCGAAATGGAGACCCATTTACACATCTAGAAGAATGTCGCCCACGCAGGGGAAATCGACAATTTGACTTTGGAACAAAGGACTGAGTATGAGAACTGTTTAGCATATCATGGCGATAAAATAGGAGGGAATTGAGCACCTTCGAGCACCGGAAAAACAAAAACCATTGAACGCAGACCTGATTAAGTTTTATGAGAGGTGGAAGGTTTCTCTTCAATGATGCGACACCCATAATTGTAGGGGTCTTCGTCCTCAGAGGGATGGCCCTCTTTGTCTGAAGAACCGCCATCAGTAGGGACGCTCAGACCAGCTTGATTATTCATGACCTGGGTTGCAGTGCACTTACTCTGACCCGGATCCTTACTCTGCTTGTTGTCAATCTGAGAAGTGCCTTGCCTATCTTCTGCCCTCGTCTCCAGAGTCACCCCAGGGGTCACGGCAACCTGACCAGAAGTAACCTCTCGAAGCTCAATGGTGACTGAAGCTAAGAAGGAGAAATTACTGAGAGTACAGGGGAACTGAAAGCGAGCTGAATTAGATAGAGAATTGAGAGAGCGCGCCGCTGAGTTAAGCTGCCCACGACCCCGTCCACGACTACTCCTGGTAACAGGATAACGGTCAGAGCAGAAGTCCGAGGAGTATGACGAGGAGTCCGTAGTGGAGGAGGGTTGGCGGATAGCTTGCCCCCGGGAGCTTCCCCTCCTGCAACTCATTCTCTGGCGCAATTTGGGCATAGTGGGAAGAACAGGAGGTTCTGAACGGGCTACAATACTGTGGAGGCAGAAGGGGATTGAAGGGGGCTTAGCTTCAGCACGCAGAGGGGCTCTGAGAAGAACAGAGGACAAGCTACTATTGAAATTGCAAAAAGGGTTATGAGAAACATGAAGGCCCGACGATAAATCCACACAGCGATCCAGAGCCCAGCGTTTCCCTGGGCTGGTCGGAGAGCGCGGCTCTGCGACAACAAGGGAATTACGCGAGCACAGGGGAGGAGCGTGAATGAGTCCAGAGAGGGGCGCCATGATAGAAGAATTAACAGGTTGGTGTGGAAGGACGAGCTGCATTAATGCAACATTGAAGTTGAGAGCAGAGGAATTAATGACCTTCATTGCGCGAAGCCAAGAGGCGGTGGTAATAAGCCACGCGCCAACCCACCTAGCCGCCCACGTACCGATCACACTGTTAAACACCCGGATCCGGGAAACCTAACCAAATAGCTAGGATTATTCCCAAATCACTTTTACATAGACTCGATCTAGAATACTAGGACTCCCTAAGATACCAATGACAAAATCTACTCTGGCTTTGGGGTAAGGCTGAAGGGAAACTCTTCCGACCATCCGAGAATGGATCAGTGAGACAAAAAAGCTCCCGGAATGTAGATCGTTACCAGGAAAATAGGTTTACCTAGGTGATTACATACACGACATGGATCTGCTGAGATTATTTACATTATACACATGCAGACTCGGTTTACATTATAAGATGATCCTCAGGCTGACGATGATAGCTGGATGGTAGGAACATGTCGATTAGGCGCTATCCCTTTTCCGAAAAAGGGGGTGTACTGTTATGGGTCGTTGACACGTATTGGTCAACACCTCTATTGGAGCACCAACGACCAAGATTATAAGTTCATCAATGGCTAGGATCATCTCTGGATCGATTCACGTGAGTTTCTAGATGAATCTTGCATTGACCTAATTAATACTAATTAATTAACCATATTCCCTGAGTTTAGACTTGGGAAATATTAAAAAACTGGTTAATAATCTAATTAAGTCATTTCTATGTGGAATTTCTAGAAATGATTTATGGGTTTTGGATATCTCATGTATTTTAGCCTCTCCACCAAATTTCGTTTCTAGAACACATCCGATGCTACAAAAACTAACACTCCCTCTTAGTGAGGAATGTGTTCTAGTGCTGCACATCCTGCCACAACACCCTGTTTCTACATCATCTCTTGTCACACTATTGATGTCTGGCCATATTGCCCACCAACCACTGCGCAACTCTGATATACGCTGCCTCTATGCTGCTGCTGATGCTACCATACTGCTACCAACACTGCAACTCCCTTTCATTTGTTGCTGCTGCAACTGCAACATCTGCAACTGAAAAGCATCCAAAATACTGAATCAACTGTGATCAGTATGTTGGATTTGTCTCCCGAGTCTTTGATTGTTACTAGCATTTGCACTGTCATTGAAGAATCTGCACTGCTGCCAACTTTGCTACGCTCCCCAGCATCTGACTGCTACTAGTCTCTGCAACTGTCACTCGGTCTTTGACTGCATCAACTGCCACTGATCCATCCTGCTATTGAATACTGTGGGCCGTTGCAGGTAGGTGTTGATCCATGAGGTGGACTTCCTCAAGGATCCTGCCTAACTGTAGCACTCTGGGGCTACAACACCAAGTCACCCCACCTCACTCCTGGAGGTGTATCGACAAACATAGTGAAGTCTTCCTCCAGCCTGGATGAAAGCCTATCGATCTTTGTCGAAGCTGCTTGTTGGTCATGCTTCTCCTCCTTGTCCGTCTTCCTAGGAGGACGCTAGGTATTGTAGTGACCAAGCATATCACACCTGAAGTACTTGACCTCTGACAAGTCCTTCTTTCTCTGCTCCCCTTGTCCTTGACTGGGACCCTTAGATGCAAGGGCCACATTCTCCTCCTCCTTCACCATCTTCGATCTGCTGTTGCTACCACTGTTGGAGCTCTTTAGCAGAGCTCGTTTCAACTCTTTCTGTTGCAAATCGGCTGACATTCTATCCCAGTCTGGTAGCCTATCTCTGCCCAATATGATTTGGACAAAGCCCTGCCAATCCTTTGAGACGCTGTTGAGTGCTAGTCGCACTACCTCTATGGGTTGAGGCGTTGCCCCAACAACTGACAACTAGTCTCAGACCTCCTGAATCCTGGTAAGAAAGGGATTTATGCCTTCCCCTTTCTGCATTCAGATGAGTCTCAATTTCTCTTCGAGGTACATCTTCCGCTGCTTGGAAGTACCCTGGTACATCGTGGAGAGAGCATCCCACATCTGCTTGGAAGTATCTTTGTCAGCGATATGTCAGACAACATGACCCTTGACTCCATCTAGGATCAATCTCTTTGCTCGCGCCATCTCGTTCTTGTATTCTTTCTAATGATCTGCATCTGTGGGAACTGCCACTACAACATCAATGTAGGCTTTCAGGCCATATTCATCTAGAAGGAAGGACATCCTTGCCTTCTAGATGACGTAGTTGGAAGCTCCATCCAACCTGTCTTGATCACGAAGCCCAACAATGGCCATCTCGATGAACTGTTGAAAATTCCTCTTTCCTTTTGCTCGACTTCTGCTTTGCTACTCGCACTCCCTTCTGGAGTAAGAAGATCTGTTCACAACTACTGCCAATCTGCAAAGAAAATTGAACTTCTTGAGACTAGAAGTTCCGAGGAAAATTTTCCCTTTGTGTGCGCTCTTCTCTCTTCCATCCCATCGCTGGCTCTGCTCTAGCGAATTGCTGCAAAAATCACTGCATCCAACTAGAGATCTGCCCAACGAAAGTACTAAGCTGCTTCCTCTGCCTCTGCCTCTGGAATCACTTGGTTTGGAAGGATCAAATTTTTCTGCCCCTCTCAAAAAAATTGAACTTTCCTCAAGCAACTTGACCTCTTGGCAAAATATTGTGTTGCCCTTGGGAATTTCGACCTACTGCCCTTGCTGAGCAGCGAAATTCCTTTCCTTTGTTTTTCTAAGCTCTTTGGCTGATCAACTGCGCTCTGATACCATGTGAAAATTCCGAACTGGAATCCTATTACAGCAACTGGTATTATTTTTCCTAATTGTTAATTAATTAACAATTTATCTGGTACGACACATATCGAAATAAACACACTGCAACCTTCACAAATAAAATTTTGTGGAAAAATAAAACGCTGGAAGTTGAGAAATGCTAGCACACATACATAAAATTTACACAATTATTTTTGGACAAAAGTCCCCGAAAAACCCAATACGAGAAAACCAATGCAGTAGTTGAGGGTTTTATTATTATGCAGCAATGAGAAATTCTGAGTACAATTGAATGCCGTAAATATAGCAATCCTATAGAGAAAAATACTAGCAAAAATCTAGTGAGGAATTTTCCTCACCCAACAGGCAAACTCCCGACACAACTTGCCTTCAGAAACTCGACCCTTTGACCCTTTATGTCAGCCTTTGCGTTGCTTTGCACAATCTGTTGGACGTCAAGCCTCTGACTAGTCTTTGATGAAGTCGTTCTGCCTTCTGCTGGCTGGAAAGATGTTTCTCTGGTACTTTAGGACTCTTCCTTGGTCTCTGGAACTGAAGACATATATCTCTGTCAACAAGTCGATTTGCCGCCAAGAAATCGAATTGCACAAGTGTTTTCTCCATCACCGCATCGACCTCCTCTTATAATCCTCTGTTTGAGCACCAACGGGCAATTTCAAAAGTTAATCAATGACTAGGATCATCTCTGGATCGATTTGTGTGAGTTTCTAGATGTTTCTCGCCTTAACTTAATTAATATCGATTAATTAACCATATTCCCTAAGTTTAGACTTAGGAAATATTTAAAAACTAGTTAATAATCTAATTGAGTCATTTCTAGTTGGAATTTCCTGGAGATCTCATGTATTCTAGCCTCTCCACCAAATTTCGTGGCTAGAACACATCAATTCTACAAAAAATAACACTATAGGTATTCCCCCTTGTAGTCACTTAGGCAGTCCCTAGGATAGGCAACTAAGTTGTTAGTTTGTAATTAGAAGTTGAGGGGGAGAGTCGTGGGTAGTTGTTTGGACAAGTAAGAGAGGGAGTATCTCTCTTTTCTTATCCTCACACGAACTAGTGGTTAATTCTTATGTTAGAGGGGCTTCCCCAACAACCTATATGACACTGGACTTCACCACTCGTTAATCATCTTCTAAGTTTTACTTGGAGTGGTCTTGGAGAGTTTATTCTCCACACCTAACTTAAAGCCCCGTTGACCACTACGTTGGGACAAGGAGGTCGCAAGACCACCCTCCTTAACCTCGGTACCAGTAAGATCTGCTTAGCAGATAAAAATAGCAAATACTATACCCGTTTATGAATGTGAAATTGCAAAAGAAAATTATATGTTAAATTCGATTGTCTACCTCAAAATTTTTATAGAATTTTATTATGTACACAGGAAACATTACAATGGTAAAGACATATGAGCGACGACGACGTGATCGGGCAGCATCACGTCATTAATGTTGCCACCGTCGCCATCATCATCCCCATCGCCACCACCATCACCATCGTCACCACCAAGGCCATTATCAACATTAATCGCTCCAGCACCAGAGTTGATCGTGATAATGAACTCATTGAAAGCTTTATTGGAGACATTAAAAGGATAAACTAAGGTTAAGACCAAAGAAGAATTTCAACCTTTAGCTACCAGTTCAGCGGAACTAAAGAATTTTGAGCACAAAAGAACAAACGAAGATATTTCTAGGGAGCTTCAGAAAATTAAACTCCCAAAATTTTTAGGAGGTTGAGCAGGTGAACGCGCTGAGGCATGGTTAGAAGGAATGAACAGATGCTTTAGATTAAGAGAATATTCTTCTTCGACAAAAACAAAAATTGCTGTATTTCAATTAAAGGAAAGTGCCTTGATTTGGTGGGGAAATCTGGAAAAGCAGCTGCATCTTACATCGGATAATGTCCCTTGGGAACTATTTGAGGAAAGATTCCGCGCAAAGTATTTACCTCCATACTTTCAACAACAAGAAGCTAGGGCCTTCCATACCTTAGTACAGGGTAATAAAACAGTGGAAGAGTACGAGATAAGGTTTATGGAGCTTGTAAAATACATTCACTACTTAGATTCTGATGAATGTCAAGCTGAACGCTTCATATTTGGGTTAAATCCTCGCATCAGAGCCTTGGTAAGCATGTGGAAACCATCATCAGTAGCTGAGGCGGTTGAATGTGGTCGTTATGCAGAAGAGCACCTTGGAATCAAAAAAGATATAGGGCCAGCAGAACCTTTACAATCAGGGATTCCAAGAAAGACTTCCCCGAAACTTCTTCAGAGGAGGTAGCTCGAGGCCACCTTACGGTAACATGTTTACCCCAAGAAATATAGGAATAAGAGCTCCCATGGCAGTAAACACTATAGTCGCGGAATCATCAATCACCAGTCCATGGACATCTCGAGGGACTGCTATTAGAGGAAGAAATTCGAGAGGAATCAACATGAGAGGACGAAGCTCTTTCTCTAGAAATTCACGTCCTGATTCAAGAGGATCAACGCAGCTTAATTGTTGGGGATGTGGGGGACCGCATTTTCAACGTGATTGTCCAGAAGTTTCGTCAAATATATTGCATAGGACTGGAAGGGAACCAATATCAAACGGTCAAGGTAATCATAGAATTCATGCAGTAGTCAACAATGACCAAGCAGTGCATCAATCCACTATAGTGGAATCTTCAGGTATTATCAATGATATAAAACTCAAAATCTTATTTGATACTGGTGCCACAGATAGTTTCATTTCGTCATATGCATTAAACAAATGTGGGTTGGCAGCTTGCAGACAAAATGATTTCAAACAGGTGGAAATGGCCTCAAGAGAACTCCAATCCGTGGGCTTAAGTGTGGATCAATGCAAAATTGACCTAGGGGTCTGTACGACTAAACTGAAAGTTTATGTCATAGCCTTGGGAACTTATGATTTTCTCATAGGTATGGATTGGCTAGAAGCTCATCAAGCTTGGGTAGACTGTTATGGGAAAAGAATTCTAGGTATAAATGATGAAGGAGAAGCAATCCAAATTCAAGGAATCAAGAGAAAGGTATCTTTATGCTACATATCAACAATGAAAATGAAGCGTTGTTTAAGGAAAGGTTGTCAGGCTTATGTAATTCAAGAAGCAAGCGAAGAAAAAGGACCATCCTTAGGACAATATCCGGTGTTAGCCGAATTTCCGAATGTATTTCCAAAAGAACTACCAGGATTACCTCCCGTAAGAGAGCTGGATCTCACTATTGAATTAAAACTTGGTACCCAACTGATCTCTAAAACGCCTTGTAGAATGACAGCCCCAAAACTTCAAGAATTGCAAATTCAATTGAAGGAACTACTGGATATAGGGCATATTTGGCCCAGTATATCACCTTGGGGCGCTCCTGTAATTTTTGTGAGAAGAAAGATGGATCTTTAAGATTATGCATAGATTATCGAGACTTGAATCGAGCTACAGTAAAGAATCAATATCCTATGCCTCGAATTGATGATCTTTTCGATTAAATGAAAGGAGCTGCCGTCTTTTCAAAAATTGATCTTCGATCAGGCTATCATCAGCTAAGGATTTCTGAAAGCGATATTTCTAAGACTACATTCCGGACACGTTTTGGACATTATGAATTTACTGTGGTACTATTTGGATTAACAAATGCACCAACAATATTCATGAATCTTATGAACAGTGTTTTCCGCGAATATCTTGATCAATTTGTACAAGTCTTTTTGGATGATATTTTCATTTATTCTAAGAATAAAAAAGAGCACGAAGATCATTTACGGATAGTATTGTCCTATTTTAGAAACCATCAGTTGTATGGAAAATTATCCAAGTGTTCATTCTTTCAGGAAAACATTCATTACTTAGGCCATATCATATCAAGTGAAGGGATTTCAGTAGACCCTGAGAAGGTAAAAGCAATCATGGAATGGCCAATACCGAAAAACACACATGAAATACGAAGCTTTATGGGTTTAGCCGGTCATTACTGAGGATTTGTGGAGGGATTCTCCAAAATTGCAAAGCCGATTACAACCCTTCAGCGTAAAGGTGTTAAGTATGAATGGATTGAGGAATGTGATAAAGCATTCTCCGAACTCAAAAGACTACTCATTAGTGCACCAATCATAAGAGTCCCTGATATGGACAAAGATTTTATGGTATGTACTGATGCATTCAAACAAGGGCTGGGTGCAGTATTGATGCAGGAAAGAGGAGTGATAGCATATGCTTTCAGAAAGTTAAAACCTCATGAAGAGCTCTATGCTACTCACGATTTAGAGTTAGCCGATGTAGTACTAGCTTTAAAGATCTGGAGACATTATCTAGTAGGGCAAAGTTTTACACTTAAAAGCGACCATCAAAGTCTGTAATATTTGTTCACCCAAAGAGACTTAAATGCCAGACAAAGGCGATGGAGTGAATTCCTAAGTGAATATGACTTTGGAATATCATACATTAAGGGAAAAGAAAATGTAGTAGCAGATGCTTTAAGCAGAAGACCTCGGATATTTTCTCTCATACCTATTAAAGTAGATTTGAGACAACGGGTACTGGAATGTCTCATAAAAGATAGTTGGTATTTAAAACTGAGAGTTAGTCTTGAGAGTAAAAGGGCAAAATAATCTAAATTTGAAGGATATGAACTAGAAAATGATGGAATCTTACGATTCCATGGGAGGATGTATATCCCTAATAATAAGGATCTTCGAGACACTATCCTTAGGGAAGCCCATAGAGCAGTATATTGTGCACATCCTGGAGTAGGGAAAATGTATGCGGATACCAAGAAACTTTTCTTCTGGTCAGGCATGAAATGTGATATCGCTCAATTTGTTGCAAAATATTTGGAATGTCAGCAAGTAAAAGCATATCATTGTCACCCAACGGGTCTCTTACAACCTCACGACATTCCTATGTCTAAATGGGAGATCATTTCTATGGATTTTATGACGGAGCTACCTCTTACTTCTCAAAGACACAATGCCATTTTGGTAGTAGTGGATAAATTAACAAAAAGCGCCCATTTCATTCCCGTAAGAGATACTTACGATGTTGTTGACGTAGCTCGAGTATTCATAAATGAAGTTATCAGATTTCATGGAGTACCTAAGAAGATTATATTCGATAGAGATTCGCAATTCACTTCTAGATTCTAGACTTGCATGCAATCAGCCTTAGGAACTCAACTAAATTTAAGCACTGCTTACCATCCTGAGACTGCTGGGAAAACAAAAAGGGTAAATCAAGTAGTTGAAGACATGTTGAGAATGTATGTTATGGATAAACAATCACACTGGGAAAAGTACTTACCCTTAGTCAAATTCGCATACAATAACAGTTACCACAGTTCAATTGGAATGCCTCCATTTGAAGCATTAGACGACAGACCTTGTAGAACATCGTTAAGTTGGGACAGGTTAGAAGATCGAGTGATAATAGGACCAGAATTAATCCATGAAATGGAAGAGCAGGTAAGACAAATTAGACAACGATTAAAGGAAGCACAGGATAGACAAAAGAGTTATGTTGATGCTCACAGAACTGATAGGAGGTATGAAGTAGGGGATCAGGTTTTCATCCGCATCAAACCGAATAAAAGTACTATTCGATTCGGAAAAGGGACAAAGTTGTCATCCCGATTTATTGGACCATTTAAAGTCGTGGAAAGAGTTGGACTTGTTGCCTATTGTCTTGCCCTGCCACCTCACCTGCATAGAATTCATAATGTATTTCATGTACTTGTATTAAGACATTATATAGCTGATCAATCTCATAACCTTTAATGGAAGGAATTGCAGGTATCGGACAAGGGAGTCGTATCGGTCGAACCATTATGTATACTGGAACGTAGGGTTCGACAGCTCAGGAATCGCCTGGTGGATCAAGTTAAGGTCAAATGGGACAAGTATAGTCCTGGATCAACTACTTGGGAAGATACAGAGGACATATGTCAGAGATACCCTAATCTATGTCAATTTTGAAGAACTTTAAACTATGTTTAGTATATATTTACTTCACTGCAAATCAGAGACTCAGAACCATTTTGAATGATTATATATAAACATGAAATTTTGTGACATAATATATGTTTAAATTCTGTTGGTACATGGATACTAAAACGATATATGTTGTTGATTTTACTAATTTATAGTTGTCAAAGTAAAGTTTAAGACAATTAAATGATTTTACTTTTGATAGGAATCAAGATATTATAAATCTGTTTTATTTATACATGTCAATATGATCAATGGAATAGGAATCAAAGAATAATTACATTTTAAATGAAAGTCAATGACATGCATAGAATATGGCAAAATATTTTTCCTCGATAGAGGAGACCCGAGGAAAGATGCGAGCAAATGTTTTTGATACCATAAATGAAACTGTTGACTCTTTTTGATAACGCTGAGGAAGGGAGCTGTTTTCCTCTCTAGAGGAGGCTCTGCTTACGCTCAGAATGATCCATCTCTCCCAACTAAAAGAAGGTAGAATAGCCTTCCAGCAGGTATTATGATGCTCTATCAAACAGCAAAAGAAAGTTGCGACATGTATATGTAACTTTTTATTATGGATATAAAAAGTTCGTTTTTTCCTTTGGAAAAAAGAATATGGCAAAATATGTTATACTGTAGTTGACATATGTGAATTATACATGAGTTATTTTGAATATGCTAATGCACATTTTACGAATGCATGGATAAGTGTATGATTGCAGATAATAAACAGTTACCAGAATGACCATGTGATGACAGAACCTTAGAACAATTAAAGCTCAAAGAGATTCTATGATAGGGTATTAACCCTAATTCTACTGGGAGGGGTGGAGGTGTTGCCCACCGTTTATCCTCTGAACCTTGGAGGCATGGGAGGACTCTGCGAATCACGCTCCCCTAGACGTGTGATGATGATTGCCGGATGCCTACTGGGAATCAGGTCGGTATAACTGACGCTGTCACCTTAGAGTTTATGAATGGTCAGGTCAGCAAAACTGACACCATGGCATACTCTAGTAGAGGACGGATAGGATGGGAGCAGAAGAGATTAGGAAGGATATGATGATTTTAGAATAGCTTGGGAACTTGGATAGGGCAAAGCATGACCATTAAAATCGTAAAACCTAAAACACTAATTTTATAGTCTCCTTATACTAAAACAAGAATTTTAAACCTCGGTTTACAATCCTAAGAAGAATGTACTAATTGCTATCATAAGTAATCAGATAAGATAAGACCCTAACTTCGGGACAAAGTTTTCTGAAAGGGGAGTGTATGTAACGACCTATCTCTTAATAAAAATAAATTATATTAATTAATAAAATGAAATATAATTATATATATATATATATATATATATATATATATATATATAATAGAAATTAATATAAAGTTATAATCTTAATAATATTTTAATAAATCATAAAGTGATATCCTTAATCAAATTTGAAATACTTAAATACGTGACCATACCAGTGATAGAGGAGGCGGGACATGGAAGGTGTCATCTGCAAATTAAGCAGTGGGCTGCTGATGGAAGGGCGGCCACCCCCAAGAAACCTGATAAAACCACCGAGTAGAAGGTTACAGAGGAAAACGGAAGGAAGGGAAAGAACAGGGGGAGAAAACATGAAGGAGGAGGAACATCATCTGAGGAAATTACCCACAGGAAGAACTTGAATTGTTCTGAGGTTCTGGGCACGGGGGAACAGTCGTCTTCTGGTAAGAAGCTTACTGGATTGAGCAGCGAAGTTCTGCTCAGTTTGGCTGGGTGGATTCGGTCATTTGGTAACTGTAGCAGCGCAACTGGAGGCATCTTCAACGGCAGGGACATAGCTTATTCAACCGCAGCGGCACAGGTAGGTACCTCAACAGTTCTGTTAATTGCTTTTGTCAAATTTCAGGAAATTGTTTATAGGTTTGTGATAAATCCCTTACTGTTTTCTTTGCACCTGTTCTCGGCCCTTACATGCAACATACAATAAATAATCATTTAATCATTAAATCCATAAGGCACTGGTACATTAATTTCTAAAATCAATCACGTGCTAAATTTCCTTGCTGTGTCTCCCAACCTAACTGGTCCACAGTTGGTCATCCTTTATCCCATAGGGTCTACCCCCTTTAGCCTCGGGAGACGGCTTAAACAGAGAGATCAGGGACTAGGGTGACAGCCCCCGATCTGAGCATTGTCGTGCTGCCCAGACAATCTGTGCGACAACAAGCCCCAAAAATCCTAGGCTAATTGATGTGTTATGACAAAAAAAGTCCAGTTGCTTTTATTATTCATTTACTTGTCTTTGATTAAAGTTAGGGTTATGGAAGTGCAACTAGTTATATTTTGATGCAAAGAGAATCAAAATAATAAAACCTAACTACATGAAATGGAACTCTCTTTCTTTGATGAAAAGATTGATTTTGATAAGGGTTTTACAAATTACAATGCAATAGTTTTCTTTTCCTTTTAAATGTAAAAAATAAAACTTTGCACACCATTTTTCAAAGTTGCAAGGACACCAATTGGTTCACACCATGCAATATGCAAACTATTCAAATGCAACTAAGCATCAACTAGGATGCCAAAATGCAGTCATAAACATTAATGCAATAGAAGCAAGAAAAATACTTCAAATAGCCAGCAAGATGCAAAAGCTACAAGTGCGAACAAGCAATCACAAACTACTGACAAGAACACACAAAGATACACTCTAGGAAAACTAAATGAACTTCTTTGTTTAAATTCCAAAGCCAAAGCAATGAACAAAAAAGAAATGAAAAATCCATACAGAACAACTTTCTTTCTTTTCTTAAAAAGTGAAATAATGAAAAGAAATCAAAGACCAACGAGCAAACAGCAGCAAAAGGCTGCAAGTAAAGCTCTAAGCAATAAAAAACTTGGAACAAAGGTCCAAGCAAGCAACCAAAGCCCAAAACACTTACAAATGAAGAAAACCTAGGCTGATACCAAAATGCCTTCACATAAACCAATGCAAACTATGACAAAGTGTACAAGAAAACAACAATTCCAAGAGGTCTTAGAGCCAAACAAATAAAATGGACCATAAAAGTCTTTATCAGGCACCTTGGGCATAAGGGAAGATAGTAAAATTTCCACCTACAGGGCCATATGCAACTGTTTCTTCAGCAGAATGCATGCATATGCGACTGTAACAACAACAAAAAGCGTATATACGTGATTGTTGTCAGGACAACCAGCGTATCTGCGTAGAAGTAAGCAAAAATAAAAAGAAAAGCCTAGATCTGAAAGCTGAAAAGACAAATCCAGAAAGAAGCCAAGAGACTCGAACAAGGCAAAAACTCATAAAACACCTAGATCAAGCGTATGACCCTTAGGAAAGAAACTCAAAGAGCAACTTCTCCAGTGGAGTTGCTGATTTTGTTGTGGGATAAAATCGCTGGGGCTATTGTTGGTAGCCACAACAGAGCAAAAACAAATGAACAACAAAGAAAACTTAATCAATCAGATAATTTGCGTAGAATTCACAAAGTGAGGGATAGGTACTTACATGCGTGTCCTACGTTTGATGTAGATCCCGAAGTGTCCAAACTCTCGTTCTTGCTCCAGAGGTACATACCTGCAATGCAAGCAACATTCCAGTGAGCAGAACAATAAATTCAAACCATGCAAGGAAATATATGATCCATTAGTCCATCAATTATCCAATAAAACAATCATAAACATGACATGAAAAAATAAATTGGAAGGGAACATGATTTTCTTTATTGAAATTTATAGCATAGAGGTAGTGACACTGTTACCTCATCCTTACTGTGGGCATTGAACGAAACCTTCATTTGGATCCTTGCTTCCCGGGCCACTGAATGTCTCCTCCTCCAACAAAAGCTCTATAATTGCGAGATAAGAGAGCTCAACACTACAACATGGAAACTAGGGTTTCCTGAAGCAGGGGAAGTGCTTAAAAGCATAGGAATAACATATTTGATTGGGGACAATTTTGCCAGAGTTTCAATGCAAAGGCAAATCATGGATAGGTGCACAACCCAAGGCGTGTATAAATTTCATTAGAAATTGGTATGGGTGGTTATGCCATGGACTAGTTTCCAATCTAACCAATGTTCCACCAAGACTTCAGGACGGGGAGACGCAGGTGCGGGGAGACGCACAAAGGGGACGTGTGGGAGTACCCTCAAATTTTAGGGAAATTAAGGGGGGACGGGGGGACATTGGGGTATATAATTTTTTTCCTTTTCAATATATATATATATATATATATATATATATCAAATTCATATTCTATAATGAAAGCATAAATACAATAATACATGCATATCTGAATTAAATAATGAAATACATTGATCCATACTCATCATCCTTACTAATACATACATGATTCATCTATAGATCACTAGATTCAATAATGAAATACTCTGATCCATATTCATTATTCATTATTCACCATTCTAGAATCTACATTGATTTAAAATTAAATTCATCATTCTAGATTCTAAATTGATTTAAAATTTAAATTCATCATTCATCATTCTAGAATCTAATTAGTACTAAGAAAAATAGGCTATAATAGATACTGAAATCTAAAGTCTGGAATAGTAAATTGATATAACTAAAACTCAAAAACAATGGAGTGATGAGTCTAAAAGTCACTCTAAATTTTAAAATACACAAAGGGCTTGGTGCTCTTGATTAAATACTAATTCCATACCCTTGTACATGACAAAATGCAACAGAAACATTGCAATCCATTGAGTCCTGAATTTTTGAAAAACTGTTAAGTTTGCTGGATTTTGAGTGAGATCTAAAATTCTACTTTCTCCATATGAAATCCAATGAGGTCGGAAATATGGTCAAATACTAGGTTTTCCCTCTCATAAATCATTGTTTACAAGCAAATTTTAGGGGTGACGCATAGCCCATTTTGAGGGGGGATGCCCAGGCATCCCCCTGTTGGGGAGACGTGTCCCCTACACTGGGGAAACATCTCCCTTGTGTCTCCCCAAAAGGGGGCGTGGGGAAATGTTTCCCCAAACGTCCCCCGGTCCCAGGTGCGTGGGGTACGAGGGATGCGCGCACCCGACCCTAGGGGATGCGTCCCCGTGGAACACTGAATCTAACCCATGAGCCCTGCTCGAAAAAGCACATTTTATATATGCATTTTACATTTGGGCAGCTACCATATAGCATTTGAAAAAGCCTTTTTTAAGATATAGTTAGGTTTGCATAGGGAAAAGGGGATGTTGCCTTGGACAACAAGTGCATCTAGAGAAAAGTGTGGCAAAAGATGCCATAACACTAGGATTCCCCTTGGTCAATGAAGATTGCGTTCCCACTAATTATGAATCAAGTTGAATCATTAGATTTTGTGGGAGGACATGATTGGCAAAATTTTTGCTTTGTCATTTTGGTGGAAATGGAGGAGCACTTTATTTTCAGGTGGCTATCCATTAGGAGATCCAAAGGAGATTTCACTACTTAAAATAGAGATTGAGATATTTCCCATGCTACTTTTTTCTATTACCCAGACCATTGATGCTTGCCTATATACATTGATTTAGGTTTGATTTTTATTTATTTATTTTGATTATAGTTTGATTTTTGCTTTATTTTGTTCTATTTAGATCATAGTTTAGCTTTGTATAGTTAAAGTTTAGGTTAGATTTTATAATTTATGCGCTGGTTAAGTTAGCATATTATTTTTTTAGAATTAGATTTTCATTAGTTTTAGTTTTAAATTTATTAAATTTTAAGTTTTTTTTTTTTGTTTAGCTTTAGATTTTCTAAATTAGATTAAATTTTGCTTAAAGTTAGATTTAATAAAAATAAAAAAGAAAGAAAAAAAAAAATCTTTAGAGTTTTGTTTTTGTTTCTGAGTTTAGCATAGGTGGTTTTAATTTTTAGTTTAGATAGCTTGGTTTAGATTTTAATTAAAATCTTTATGTTGTATGTTATAACATGTATTAAAATAAAAAAACTAAAAGCAAAATTCGTTGCTTTGTTTACTTTATTTATATAGTATATTTAGGAGTTAGGGTTTAGATGTTAGTTTTCATTTTGTTTACTTAGGTTATATGTATATTTAACTTTGGATTTTATATGAAAAATTTAAAAAAATTTCATAGAAACAAAAAAATCAAAAATTTTAATTTTTAGATTTTAATGGATTGATATTTTTGTTTTTTTTAGGGTTTTGTAGTTTTGAATTCCATTTAGTTTAGATTAATTTTGTTTTATTTTTATTTAATTTAATTTTTATTTTTTTAAATATTTTGAAAAAGTTTAACAAAAAAGTTAAAAATTCATTTTTGGTGGCTTTCCTGGTATGTTCCACTTTTCTATAGTTAAATGCGCTTAAATGTTTATTTGAAGATTAGCTATATGAAAGTGGTAACTGGTCAGCATTTAAATTTTATGATCATTTAAAGCATTTAATTTTTCTTTAAGTTTAATTGCTGGATCATCGTTAAGGCATTGTGCATCTGTTGAAAATCTTACATCGCTCGGGTTATTTGATGATAAATGATTATTTTCATGAGTTTATATTTCTGCAGCATTTGATAAATAATCGTTTAATCATTTATTTCATAAGGCACTGGTCTATTAACTTTATAAAATCAATTAAGTGCTTGTTTCTTCTTGTGTCTCCCAAACCAATTGGTCCCCAGTTGGTCATCCATTATCCAATAGGGTCTACCCCCCTTAGCCGTTGGAGACAGGCTTAAACAGAGAGATCGGGGATCAGGGTGACAGCCCCCGGTCTGAGCGTTGTCGTGACAATTTGTGTGACAACATTTTTTTGGCGCTGTTGCCGGGGATACTTTATTCTCGGTGTTTCAACGACTTTTCATCATTCATCGTTTATCTTTCTATCATTCGTTTGAGCCGGCAACGCCAACATTTTCTGGCGCCGTTGCCGGGGATAGAGTTTTTTCTGTCCTTGGTTTATTCGACATTCATCATTATTTCTTCTTTCTTATTTTTCATTTGAGCTGGCAGAGTCAAATTTTTTTGGCATCATCTCATCTTGTACGCCATTCATTAGCCTGTCAAACGACCAACTTTCTTTGGCGTCTTTTGATCTTTTCATCACCTTATCTTTCATCATATCAGCAACTACTCTTCGGTTCATTTCTTGTTTGGGTGGCGACTCCATTTCTTTTATTTTTCCCAGACAAGAAGCCTTCCTCATATCAGCTTGTTTGTTGCTTTTTGGATCCTAGAATTAGATTCATTGTTCAAGTGACGACTCCACTTCTTTCATCTATTGATTTTCTTGAGCAGAGATCTCGTTCTATCATCCATTTGGTCCCTAGTTATTCATCATGGATTATTCATTTAAACCATGTCATTTTACTGATAATCTCCATGATTTTCCGAAAGAGGCCATTTCTAAATTATTTTTGTTTTCAGGTGGTGATTCAGTCGCTGTTAGACAACATTTAAACAGGTTTACTTGTGTAATGATCATATATTGTAGACTTCCTCAATATAATCATGAAGATGTCAAGATGCGTCTATTTGTCCATTCTTTAAAGGGTGATGCTTTGAACTGGTTTAATAATTGTCCTGAAGATTCTTTCACTTCTTTACAAGACATTGTCGATGCTTTTAAAGATAGATATGGTGATCCAGATAGCTCGCCTTGTGCCCCTAAAATGCAACAGAATGAAAGTAATCTTGTAAAAGGTCCAGCTGTCGATGAAAGATTCCAAGACAATTCTTCATATCAGAATGTGCCATCCACCTATACCATTGCAGATCAAATCTATGATAGTGGAAAAGTAGGGACAAATTGTAAAAACAGTGTTGACAATGAAAAGGAAGATCAGAAGAAAATTATACAAGAACTAATGCGGCTGGTAAAAAATATGGAAATCAATCAAACTAATTACGCTAATGATGTGAGAACTTTATGCACCCACCTGGAAAAATGTAATATGGAGATGGAGATTATGCAAAATCAGCATGCTAAGGAAATTGAGGCCATGAAAACTAATCATGACACAGAAATTAGTTTTATGCAAAGCAAGTTATCAGGCTTAGAGGAAAATATGACGAACATGCAAGCAAATCATAAGAAAGAGATAAACTCTATGCAGCATTGCTTGACGACCATAAAGGAAAAAGACGATAAAGTAATAAAAGATATGGAAGCTAATGAGATATGTCTTCAGAATAAGTTACTGACCATGGAGGAAGACCATGCCAGGGAAATCAGTGCTATAAAGGTTGAGCACTCTAGTCAGATGGATGCCATTAAAATACAATTTCAGAAATTTCAACAGCAATCGGAAGATGAAAGAAATCGAGGAATGTCAATAGATCAGGAGCCTCCTTATCTGTTACAGCAAGCTCCATCTTGTTATGAGGTTCTTTGTTCCATTGAAAATGACCTGGATGAAAGGGAAATTAAAAATCAGATTGATGCTCACACGGTTAATCCACCAGTCTTTGAAGATCAAGTTATAACTCAAGGCACCTATGAGATTGGTCCATCATCCTTGGCAGAGCAGATGTAGAATGAAGAAATACATGTCACGCATATCTTGCATACTTCATCTAAGGGTTTTGACGCAGAAAGTTCCATGTCATCAGTGATACGGCCTGCCAGGAAGAAAAAGCGCAAAAGAAAGAGAACGACAAGAAGATTTGTTGCATCAGACGGCCGCGAGCAGCATGATTTTCGGATAGGAAAAAGTCCTACCATATGCAGAATTGGACATGGTACATCCGACAAGCAGCCGACAGATTTGCCTGAAAGCAGGCAAATGCTCAGTATACACTATATTGAACACATCTGATGCCATGGGGCATCCTCTGTATTTCTAACCTTACTCCTTGTTTTTTCAGCATTTTCATTTCTGTTTTAGGATTAGATTTGCTTTTCTAGATAGTTTATAAATGAAGAGCTTATATCTTTCATGTGCTTAATGTTATATGATCATTTTTTGGATGGACACTACTTATATTTTGTTGTGTGTTGCATGGATGCAGATTCTGGATTCTCACATTCCTACAGTGCAGCAACGTGTCCCCAAGTGGAGCCAGATGTTGACCACTACGTGTCAACCACCTTTAGTAGTACACCCCGTTTTCTTCGCAAAAGGGTAGCGCTTGATTGACGTGTCCGTGCCATTCGACAGTCATCATCGACCTGATCATGTTATGTTGTAAACCCAGTCTACATGTGTAAATTGTAAATAATCTTAGCAGAGTTGTGTCATGTATGTAAATTGCCTAGGTGGACCTAATTTTCTAGTGATAATCTACATTCTGGAAGGTTTTTTGTCTCACCGATCCATGATCAGCAGAGTTTTCCTTCAGCCTAACCCCAAAGCCGGAATGAATTTTGTCATTAGAATCTTAGGGGAATCCTAGTGCGTCGATCTGCTAGATTATAGTTGGTCGCAGAACTCGGTGATCTATGAGGGTCTATGTCAAATGGGTTTTCCCCCTTGAGATGTAAAATTGTAAAAGTCATGATGTAAAATTTCTTGAGAGTTAGAAAATGTTTTAATCCCCTCATAAGTCCTAAGTCCTAGGTGATTTTTCCAAAGGCTAAGTTCGAGGATTCAAAAATAAAAATTAAGAAAATTAAAAAAAATTAAAAAAATCAAATAATAGATAAAAATAATAATAAAGTTAAACATACATATTAATAATTAAAAATTAAAAATTACAAATAACTAAAAAATGAAAATGAAAAAAAAATTATAAAATAATAAAATAAAAATAAGAGATAAATTTTAAATGAAAAAAATACTAAAAATAATAAAAATAAATAATAGAAATAGAATAAATAAAAAACTTGTCCACATCGGTACTCAAGCGGCAAGGGCGTGGAAATAAGTCTCACCGAAACTGGAGTTCTTGGGTTCAAATCTTTGGCTATCCCTCCCCGTAAGGGGTACATAAATGGAATTAAATCGTAGAAGTCCCGCCCAGCCTTACAAAAAATAAAAATAAATAAAAAACTAAACATTATAACATAATAATAAGTCAAAATTTAGTAATAATCAGAATTCATTTTTTAATATTAAATGTCATTTAATAAAATTCGACGGATGAAATTAAAAGATATCTGATCCCATCGCAGTGCGAGATAATTTGACATGGTCACTTCGGAACTAGCCGTTGGGTATTTCCTTTTAATAGGGTGTATGGGTCATTTGAGATCATATTTGATCGGAAGAGTTTGGTGCTAAAAGAGGTCTCTTGTAGTCATTTTTTGCAATAAAAAGACTTTGGGGTTGAAAATCTTGCTGTGTAACCTTTCTGAGATGCTGTAAAGATGTTTTATTTTCTGCTAAATCTTATTTCAAGTCATTGAATAGCTTGATGAAATTGATCGGCACAGGTATCTTGTCTGTTTGGGGTTTGGAATCGATAGTTTAGATTCTGAAATATAATGGCAGGTATCTCCATTTGATCTGGATTTCATTATTGTTTTCTCCCTATATGTTAATGGTTGATTTTAAGCTGTGCAGGAAATCTTAAGTTTTGAGTTTACTGGGCGTTAGGGGAAGTTCTCGGCTGAACCAGCCAACTCCCGGATTGTGTTTTCTAAAAGAGCCCAACGAGTTTTTAATCCCGGGCTTATCATCTGATTTTTTTTAATGAATGCATGAAGGGTTTTCTGAAGTATCTCACATTAAAATTTAAATTCTGAAAATATTTGTGGCATAACGAGAAATCTGGCTATTTTAGAGTCTGCGGTTTGTGAATATTGTAATTATTTAGTTAGGGTTTTCAGTGTCGTTTCTTGCACATATTATCTTTGGGTATTCTATTTTGCCATTACAAGTTGCAGGTTACAGGTCTAAGGAGAAATTTTTGTTTGAAGCCAAATCTAAGCCTTGGAGGGTAAAATCTGGCCTCAGGATAAGTTCTTGCAGGTTTTTTGCTGAAGAAATTCGAGATTCTCCAAGCTATCTGTTTTCTAGGGTTTCATTTAAAATTGCTTTCCAAAAATATCAACCAGCAATCTTGCATTCCAAGGGTTTTAAAATCATTCATTTTTAGATCTAATTTTTTTTTTTTTTTTGTCTATGAGGGTTTCTAGAAATCTGAAGGAGAGTGAGCTAAAAAATTTTGTCAAGATTTCTGGAAAATATTTAGAGCTCCTCTCACTCTGCTGCAAATCAAATCCCTGTCTCCTCACAGCTCCATTTCCGCATTTCTCTTCAGCATTACTTCCTGCGGATTCCTTCCACGCTGCTCCAGCACCTGCAATCAAAAAATATTTTGAAAAAGCTTAATAAAAAAAATTGAAAATTCATTTTTTGTGGTCCATTTTCTATAGCTAAACGCATTTAAAATGTTTATTTACAAGTTGGCTATATGAAAGTGGTAGCTGGTCAGCATTTAAATTTTATGGTCATTTAAAGCATTTAATTTTTCTTGAAGTTTAATTGCTGGATCATTTAAAGGGGTTGTGCATTTGTTGAAAATCTTACATTGCTTGGGTTATTTGATGATATATGTTTGTTTTACATGGTTCATATTTCTGCAACATCTAATCATTTAATCATTAATTCCATAAGGCACTAGTCTATTAACTTAGTAAAATCAATTTAGTGCTTGTTTTCTCGTGTCTCCCAAACCAACTGGTCCACAGTTGGTCATCCATTGTCCCATAGGGTCTACCCCCCTTAGCTGCGAGAGACAGGCTTAAACGGAGAGATCGGGGATCAGGGTGACAGCGCCCGGTCTGAGCGTTGTCGTGACAATCTGTGCGACAACATAAACCATTAAAAGTATTAATTATTTTAGTAACTCCTCATTCGGGTGAAATTTCTTAAAATGATTTCTAGGTCTTGGAGATCTCATGTGCCTTAGCCTCTCCTCCAAATTTCAAGGCTAGAGCACATTCGATGCTACCAAAAATCAACAAGGATTGCACAAACTCTCATTTCTTCATTTTCATGTCTTTGAGTTGATCTTTCAAGGAGATGATTTCATTCAAATTGTTGACTTCATACATGCAAGCTATCTTATCATACATGTCTGTAAACTTCCTCAAAATT
The DNA here is from genome assembly GCA_000404065.3 of Pinus taeda. Lineage (NCBI taxonomy): Eukaryota > Viridiplantae > Streptophyta > Pinopsida > Pinales > Pinaceae > Pinus > Pinus taeda. The sequence goes on from APFE031065652.1 coordinate 280,603, forward strand.
CCAACATATGCAAGTAAATTATCTTGTAAACCATCAGCTATAATTTGCTTTGCTTTTAACTCACCTTCCTTGTACTTGTTCTTGGCATCAGCGGAAGCATTTTTTGGAGGCTCAAGTACTTTTCCTTGAGTGTA
>APFE031065664.1:0-14491 GCA_000404065.3 Pinus taeda
TAAGAAGACATGTGTCTTATCAGTTCCTATTTTTATTAGGACTCTAGAGGTAGAGGGAGAGATTCATGGACTCTCATTAATGAGATGGCTTCTCATCTTTTTGTATAAATAGGAGATCTCTCTCCTTCATTTGTTAGTTCTTAAGTCTCAGTTTAGAGCTTAGCTTATTAGTCTTTTAGCTTGTGAGTTCTTTAGCTTGGAGTTTGTAGTTTTTCCTTGATGGCTTTTGAAAGCTTTAGAGAGCTTTGTTGTACTTTGTGATTTTGAAGAACTTGAATAAAGCTTTGATGTTCTCAACATGGAAGGAGATGTGAAGTAGATGTCATGGAGCATATTAGAATGTAAGGTAGAGTAGATTTCATTTTGTAAATATTTGCTTTGATTTCATTATGTCATTTGATTGCTTTCAAGTTTGATAGATTAGATTTTTCATTCATGCAATTTTAATTCATGCAAGTGTGCTCAACCGGTTGATTGTAGATTAGTGATAACTATTAGCATTTTTTTCATCTTTTTGATAACTTTTGGCATATAAGATCATCTTGTCCTTCCTGCTAACTTTTATTTTCTGGAGTTTAAATTCAGCATTGTCCTTTTCAAGTTGTGATTTGCTTATTTCTTTTTTTGCTAGTTAGATATCATACTGCTCATCAATTTATGATTTCTTTCTGTGGTCAAATGACTATATCAGCAAAGAATCAGAATATTGCTAACTGTAGTGTGATTTAGTTGTCATATTGCTTACTCATGGTTGCTTTCCATAAAGTAGATTGAGCTGAATGGTAAAGGACTAGAAGAGTTTAAGTAGTGTGATTAGTTCTTTTATGCAATTTACATTTAGATATCATATTGCTTGACATGTTCATGATTACTTCCCCAAGGTAGATTGAGTCGAAGGGTAAAGGATTTGAAGAATTCAAGTAGTGTGATTAGTTTCTTTTATGCAATTTACTTTCTTGAGCAGTTAAATATCAGATTGCTTAACTTGTTTATGATTACTTCCCACCAGGTAGATTGAGCCGAAGGGAAAAGGATCTGAAAAGTTAAAGTAGTGTGAATTAGCTGCTTTGCTTTAAGTTTGAGTTGTTTTTCAAATTTTTTCTTTCTTTTCATTTTCAGCAGCAAGGATACTGGGCCATTATCATTAGTTTACTATTTGATGCATTTATTTTCTCTTAAGAATTGATTTCATTTTAGTTGTTGTAAAGCTTTCTTTTAAGCACTTTCAAGTTTAGAAACCATCACTGCCCACACTACATACTTCACTTTCATCCTCGCCATCACACATTAGGGAAAGATAAATCCAAAAACAAACTAAAGTAAGAAAAAGGTTAACTAAGCACATATGGTGCACCACACTTTATCAGTTTACGATACCCGGATTGATAATTTATGTAGAGCAATTTAAGACGTTAAATTGACTAGACATGAAGTGTGATTCAAGAAAAGAAAAGAAAAGATAATTTGCTTTGTATAAGTTTCATAGAACTCGTATAGAGATCTCTTTTCATCGATGAAAAAATGACTAGTTTTTCATTGATTTCTATTGCATCATACAAACATCATTGGTTTCACTCCCATCTGTACCCTTGACTTAAACTATATCCATTAAAATCAAGTAATTAATTAAAATAAACTATAACTTTTATGTTGTCATCAAAATACACCAAGAAGTTTAGGTTTATTAGGGCCTTGGATTAGGCAAGAGGAGAGTTAACTCTCCAAGGCCACACAAAATTACAAAACATAGAAGTTTGTTTAATGAGCGAAATCCAATAGTGTTAGGGAGATCGGGAAAGCTCCATGACTGGGAGTAAATCATGAGGGAGAGTGAAGAAAAGGACGAGAGATACCCCCTCTCTTACTTGTTGGATCCCACCTCACGATCGGTCCACCCGGCTTCTGATATGAATTGGTGACCATAGTTTCCTATCCTAGGGATCACATAGGTGGTTGCGGAGGGGAATCCTATGGAACTTGAAGCTGGTGATGTATCACATTCAGTAGTACATCTGGAGTGTACCCTTGTGAAGCTTTGGTACTTGGATCGACAAAGGCTATTATTTGGAGGTCAACATAACTGCCTCTGATACCTTCGCTAGTAGGCCTAGGGCGTAATTACCCCAATATATTTTTAGAAGGCCCGTGTTATTAACTTTCTTGTATTTTGGTGTCTGGTCCTAATCACTCGGAGTGGAAATACTTGAGATTTATGTGATCGCTGATATCTTTAGGGACTTTTTAGTGAGTGCTCTTTGCTCCTAGTCAGCCTAGCATAATAATTTTTTGAGTCTTTAAGTAGATCTTTTAAATAATTCAAACTAGTTGATCTACCATCTCAACGATCTAAGAGACTTCGTGGGCTATCACCTATGAGTCCTGAGCCTTCTCCTAGAAGGCGTAGGAGAAATTTTGCCAGTGGCTTTCAGCTAGTGGTAGCAGACACATCAGAGATTGATCCTCACCTTGGGGTCATTAATTCACAAGATAGACCTAGCACCAATAGAGAGTTAGAGAGGAACACACCAGTTCTTTCTCAAGTACTTTTTCAATCGGAAGATAATATCAAAGTTGAAGACCTTTCAGAGTTGGTTGCGACTTTGAATTATCCTCTCCCTTCTGATCATCCAAACATTCTATTGTACATTCGATCCCAGACTCATAGGCCTTCAATGACCACTACTGGAAGCATGGAATCTATGATGAGTGTTGAGAGTGTGCAAACTCCCATATCTGTACAAGGTAGAGGAACTATTTCCATCCCTTCTAATACTCATAGCACGGCTATATTTGGGTCTACTTCCATTCTATCAATGAGTGGAAGTTCTCAGGCTACTGCATCTGGTTCTGGATCTATCTCTTATGGAATGCCATCTCACAAGATTCCTTTAGTTCCTTTGAACATACCATCAACCGCCTCCATATCCATGATGAGTGGATCAGCTTCTTTTCAGGGTTTCCCATTTTGGAAGTGTTCATATACCACACTCCAATCCAATAATAGGGTCAATGCCTTTTTCCTTTACATGTCAAAGTAATAACCCATTCTAGTGTTGGACAAACCCTACGGTTGGTGGGATAGGAGCTGGGAATCAATTTTATTCAAGTCAACAAGGGAATGCGCCTTATTATTCCGTTAATTTGTTTCAAAATTTTCCACCCTTTGCTAATGCATGTAATCCTTATCAGGGGCTATAAACTCCTTTTAACACTTTGTTAGGGGGTAACTTCACTGGTTACAGAGGGTTTTCGGCAGGAGTTGGTCAAAATCCGTATTTTGTCGAACCCCAAGGAGAACCTTTTGGTTTGGTAGGCTCTACGGGTTTCTTTGGGAAACTTGGTGTTTTTCAAAACCCAAGCCATGCTTTTTAGAACTTTGGGAACCCTGCCCGCACTGGATGGAATTCCGAAGGTCCGCCAAGACTCCCTTCTGGCCACATTGAATTTTCCATACATAACTAAATTAACAAGTGATCCGATTCAGTACAATCTGGCTTGGCCTCCAGTCCAAGATGGTTAGTGCTTATTAGTATAATAAGGGTCTTCCAGCTCCCAAGCTGTTCCGACTAACCCTTTTCCCAAGGGTAGCAATTACTTGCTGGAACGAATTCTAATGTTGGTACCTCCGCCGAGGACAACTAGGAAAGGGAAAATTCATCAAATGTTTATATGATGAGATCTCTTATCAACATCGCTACACGAGCACATGATTACGGTGAATCGGAAACATCTAAGGCTAAATCTGTTCCCGAAGCCACAAAAATACTTCATATTGAGCGGCCCCTATTGAGTCTATACCTCGGATACCAAAACGCTCCACAAAGCGCTCAACTATTAACCCTAATGCTAGGGCAGCCAAAAAATACTCGATTATAGAAGATCTGGATCAAAGTCCTTGTGCTATGTCAGCATTGGAGGTACTCTAGTCATGCCCTGCTCAGAGAAGTACTTTGATTTTTGCAATTGGCTCCGTGGACCCAAAGAATTCTTTAATGCTCACTTTTGATATGTCCAATGTCAAAAAGAGACTTCCTCACCATATGGATTTCCAAATAATGTCCACGTACTGAAAGATCATTATTTTTTGGATTGTTATAGATGAGGAAGCTTCCACATGAATGATGTCTATGTCATGTTCGAAGGCTATTAGATCAGCTTCTGTTGTTCCTTCACCGACTCTCTTAATGGCATTTGATGGACATTCTCATAGGTCGCACGAGATTATCCTGGCCTTTCCTATCTGTGTTGGGGGAAAGATAGTGAATATTGAGGTAGAAATCGTCGATGTGAACTTGGATTGTAACCTCCTCTTAGGGAAGAATTGGATTTATGAAGTGGATGCCATATTTTCATTATTATTCCACATCCTTTGTTTTCCTCATGAGGGGAGGATCATTAGAGTTGATCAGTAGGATTATTCTCTAGGTGACTCTCACGCAACTTCGGATTCTACTATTCCATTGGTGGACAATCCCCATCAACCTATTGAGAATTTAGGAGTTGGGATGTACTCTTCGTTAATGGGTATATTTGACCTTCCTTCTCCTTCAGCTAGAATTAATGTGATTTCATCCTCTAGGCAACCTTATCAGAAAGAGTTCTTTCGAACTCATTATTTTTCGGACCCTTGGACCTTACCTTCATCTACCGCCACATTAGATGGAGGGTAGGTAGGTGGAATGGCATTTCCCATGTCTGCAACAGAACTCACTTATTAATCTATCGTTCACTCTGCAGAAAACCACCCTACTCCTTTTTCACCAGAGGAGTTAGATGGCGATTGGCTCCAGCTTGGACCCTCAATTCTACTTTAGTTTTCGATTGCTTCGATACATTCTCACCATTTGAAGAAGCAATTTTGGAAGCAATGATGGGTGTGGATTGACCACAGGAAGATTTACATCATCGTTCATATTTTCTCTCTCTTTTGCAATAAGTTGAATCTAGTTTTTCCAATTTGTCTACTAGTGATGTTCATATAGTTTCAAACCCTTTGGCTCCAGCACAATTTTCTACCGAAGGTAACATGTCAGTTATCTAAGAAATGTACCTGTGAACATCTCTAGGAATCCTAATGTAATCGAATATGTCTTCATTGGAACAGACTATTCCCTTGAATAAATTCAAATCTACACCGATATCCTCAATGAATTTCAAGATGTGTTCACTTGGTCTTATAAGGAAATGCCTGGAATTGATCCATATATAGTGCAACATGAGATCAAGGCATACAAAAATGCCAAAACTATTCATCAAAAACTTCGATCGGTCAATCCTCGGAAAGTGGAAGCTATTAAAGCTGAAGTTGAAAAGCTTCTTAAGGTGGGTTTCATATACCCCATTCCTCTAACTGAGTGGGTTTCCAACGTAGTCCTAATAGATAAGAAGCAATGAACGATCTGAGTATGTATTGACTTGAGGGATTTAAATAAAGCTTGTTGAAAAGAAAATTACCCCATGCCTTTTATTGATCAAATTGTTGATGAATGTGCAGGTAATGAAATTTCTTCGTTCATGGACAGATTATCTGGTTACAATCAAATTAGTATCCTTCCAAAGGATCAGCACAAGACAACCTTTATTTTTCCTTGGGCTACATTTGCATACAAGAAGATTCCTTTTGGCCTTAAAAATACTGGAGCTACTTTTCAGCAGGCCATGTCTTATGCTTTCCATGACATCAAACATGTTATCGAAGCATACTTGGATGACTTAGTTTCTCATTCTCGCAAGAGAATTGATCATCCAAGGCACCTTCAGTTAGTCTTTGAGAAATGTTGATTTTATAAAATCTGGTTGAATCCAAATAAGTGTGTTTTTGTAGTCACATCTGATCAGCTTTTAGGATTCATTGTCTCGACTGAAGGGATTCGAGTTGATCCTTTGAAGGTTGAGGCAAAAATTCAATTTCCTCCCCTATATTCCATTCCTCAACTTCAAAGTCTCCAAGGAAAGGCAAATTCCTTGAGGAGATTTATATCAAATTACGAGATTACCAAAGGATTTATGAATTTGCTTAAGAAAGGAGTTCCATTTTTATGGGATGATTTCATGCAACGATCTTTCGATTCTTTGAAAAAAGCATTAACCTCTGCTCCATTATTGAGTCCACCAGATTATGGTGGAGATTTCCTTTTGTAGCTCACTGCAGCAGAATCAACCATCGGTATGGTTCTGGTTCAAGAGGATGGTGCCCTCAGTGAGCATGTAATATTCTACTTGAGTCGAGGCTTAGTAGGACCTCAGCTATGATATTCTCCCATCGACAAACTAGCCTTGGCAGTTGTCCATGTTGTTCAACGGCTTTGCCATTACATTCTGCTTCGCAAAATTTCATCTTAACAACTGTCAATCCTTTTCAGTTTGTGCTCAGTAGGAAAGTGATTGGTGGAAAGTATAATTGATGTATTTTTATTTTGCAAGAGTTCAATCTCGAAATTGTCAGCTAAATCTAAGAAGTCATTAGCTTTTATCAAATTGATTTTGGAGCTGCCTTGTGAGGAAGCTATTGTTTATGAGGAAAATTTTCACGATGAACATTTATTCCTCATTTCTTCACAAGATCCTTAGTATGGAGATATCATTATATATCTGTGGACTTTGAAGTTTCCACTTACATTCTCCAAAGATGAGGGTCGAAAGTTATGTTACCTTGCCAAAAACTATGTTATTATTGGTGATACATTATATTGCAGAGGGGTTGACTCAATCCTTAGGTGTTTCTTAACTTTGGAAGATGCCGAGTTAGTGCTTAATGAATGCCACAATGGAGCTTGTGGCGGTCATCTATCGGGGCTTGCAACAACCCAGAAAATTTTACGAGCAAGCTACAATCGGCCTTCAATTTTCAATGACTGTATTGAAGCGTCAAACGTTGCCATCCTTGTCAAGTTTATACTCAGAAAATGCGCATGTATCCAGCTCCACTTTTTCCTGTTATTACTATTGGTCCATTTACGAAGTGGGGCATTGATTTTACTACTTGTAATGTGCCTTCGGCAAGGACTCACAAGTACATCGTTGTGGTCATAGACTAATTTACAAAGTGGGCTGAGGCCAAGCCTACTTTCAAAAATGATAGTGAGACAACAACCTTGTTTCTCTTCAATCAGGTTATTTCACGATTTTATATCCCAAGAGAGATTGTCACTGACCATGGCAGTCACTTCCAAAATCAACTGATGACCGAATTGGCTCTCAAGTTGGGTTTTGGGCAGGAGAATTCATCTCCATATTATCCTTAGGCCAATGGGTAGGTTGAAGCCGTGAATAAGTCCCTAAAGACTATCCTACAAAGGAAAATTGATAAAGCTCGATCTAATTGGCACATCATGTTGTATCCAGCACTTTGGGCATACCAAACCTCAGTTAATACTGCCAATGGTTTTACTCTTTTTCAACTAGTTTACGGGTTGGAGTTTATCTTCCCTATAGAATGTGAAATTCCATCCCTTAAGCTAGTCGTAGAACTTCTTCCGGATACATATAGTCTCGGAGAACACCTCGTTCATTTGGAACATCTTGATGAGCAACATCGATATGCAGCCATAATAAACGAAGCCCATAAGAAGATGATTAAAACTAAATATGATAAAGTTGTCCATCCTCAGGTTTTTTCTGAAGGTAACCTTGTCTTAGTCTATGACCAAGACAAACATGCCGTGGGGGTAGGGAAGTTCAAATCTGTGGTATGGTCCCTTTATAGTTAAGTGTGTTTTGAAAAAAGGGGCTTATGAATTAATTGTCTTTGAAGGGAACAAGTTGACAGAGCCCAGAGATGGACTCTACCTTAAGAAGTATTTTGCTCAGGCTTCAGCCAAACAATTGCTTGTTTGTATATATTGTATCTTTATACATATCTATCTGGCGTTTTGTGATACCAATATTTTTTTATCTTCTTTGGCAAGTATTTATGGACGATTCAATATATTTAGGATTTGCTGATGGTGCAAGTAGGCACACTCAAAATCTTGCTTCCGCAGCTTGGGTGATTTATTATCCATCTAGCCAGTTGATGGTGTCGAGGGGAGTATGTATTGGCCTTGCTTCAAATAACATTGTCGAATATATTGCCATTCTTAATTTACTATCCAAAGTAATACCTTATGGGATTGATTCGTTGGTAGTTTATCTAGACTCGCAAGTGGTGGTGTCACAGTTAAATAACACTTATCGGGTTCGAGATCCTTATTTATATCACCAATTTTTTAGAGTGACAGTGTTGCAACGATCATTTATTTATATCATGTATGTTCACATTTCACGATCTGAGAATTCATTGGTAGACTCTATTGCTAATCAAACATTAGATTGGCAAATTAATCATTCATCAAATTAAATGACATAAAAAAAATTGAATCTATATATATATCATAAAATCACCTATATATAGATGGAGTGTCCAAAAATAATATACAAAATTGGGACAAAATGCCCTCAAAATTTGGGCTGATGCCCATAATCATGTCCAATCATACATAGATCTATCCATCGAGCTAGCTCAGGATGAGCAGCTAAAAATTTAACCATAGCATTGGCTACACACCAAAATTTCCAGACCCGGTCCTGTGGTACCCCCACCACACGGCACTGCATCTCCTCAAGCAGATCCTCTATAGCTATCATAGGTACCTAGTGAGTTAGTCTCACAAAGTTTCTTTGAACAACATAAAGGACTCTCTCTGTCTTGGCTGCCGCCTCTTCAACCCCTCTTCCATGTCACCTATGCCTTGGAAATCCATCAAGTCCCACTGGACCCACATTTGGAACATGGTCATTATATTTTGTCAGTATGTTGTCTCATCAAAAACATTTTGTTTTTAAGTTCCATTTCATATTAAAAATTACAAAAAACATTAAAGAACTTACAAAAACTTAAACAATTGTTACCTATGTCTCCTCATGCCGCATTTGGTGGTAACACTAAGTCTGAATCTCCTCAGAAATCCATGTGGGCATATGGGTAATCATCGACTGCGATGATCTGCTGATCCCACCAGGTGAAAAATTCATCATCAAAGGTCATTCTAGGCACATCACCACCCCCAAGGTGCTTCATCAGGTCCACCCATCTACTTATTCATGGATCTCTAGGGCTGTTGATGGACATTGATACTTTGGTATGTAGCCCAGGTACCTTATCGAAGAAGAATGAACATAATATGGTTCCATATCCAAAAAAAATTGTTTGACCCTTCTGTATAGAGGTCAATTGACTCTTCATGTTAGTGAGAAGAGGCATGCACCAGTCAAATATTGTAGTAAGACATTCCACTGCCAGGCTCATAGATATTCATGACACAAGATGTAGGGATGTTGACCCATTTACCCATGTAATGGTAATAGTAAAATCCTCAAGGCTAGGCTTTGCACATGTTTGATTAGAATTTGACTCCCAATCTTGTCTGGATGTCCAGGACAATATATATGGACATAGTCTTCCACAATAAGACTACCTCTTATCCTGCCTGTCGAGTGCATGACCTCCCCTTTTCGGGAGAGACTGATAATGAAATATATATCTTCGACCTCAATCTGTAGAGTCATCTCATCAATCATGAAAGCATAATCCTCTACACTCCAATAGTGGATTAAAAGTTCGAGTAAGGGCATATTGGCTTTCATGTTTGGCATTTTGAAAAATTTCAGTAAGCCACGGCCTCTTAGAGCATCCAAGGCATCCTGATCTTTCATCACCTCATTACCAATGCTGGTATGCTCTCCTTCCCTCCATGTGATAGTCATCTTGCAAAAAATCAAAGTTTCAACCGTTAAAATATATGTTAAAACTTTAACTCACATACACGCAGGTTCCCTTTACACACAGTCGTGTGTAGGGCCATCATATATGTGAGTTGCTTACATCCAACCATCATGTATGTAGAGTGAAATTTTTGGGCATAGTTTCCCATGGTCAAAACTTTCAAAAAACTATCACAAACCATTATAAGTAGGATTTGAGGGTTACTTGGAGACTTCAGGGTGATTCGAAAGGTCCAATTGCTCAGAGGCAAGCTTGCTTTCTTTTGCTCCACATCTCCTTGCCCCAAACAAAAATGAAAAAAATGTGAGCCAAAAAGTCATTATATAACTTGGAAATTGCAAAATATTTTTTCAAAAATTGATTTTTGTCTCATGATTTTTTTGACCCGTGGGCTTGGATTGTTGAGAGTGGGTTGTTTTTACCGGAAATTTTGGAGATTTCTTCGAGATATTTTTTTTGGTCTCATGACCGTAGATCCGTCATGGTAGGTATCATTTTCTCACTGGCATTTAGGTTAGGGAAAACCATTTTCTGCTGCATCTTGCATACTAGCCTACATTCAACGATACATTAGCTGTAGGGTCAATCCCATCATCTCTTGGTCAGTAAACCATTTTCACTCATCGATTTTAAATCATGATGCGATGGTAGAGCCATCTTTTACATGGGAATATTTGTTAGATCCTTGCTGACATTGGTTGCCCATGTTGTTATACTAAGTAGGCTCGGGAGTCCTCTTTAGTCCTGCCATGACTTGTGCATTGAAGCCTCATTCCTCTACTTCGTCGCTATTTTTTTGGCTTTATACCCTAGAGGCTCCTTTGTGTTGAGTTGTACTGTTGCATTGCATTTTGACTATTTGCACCTTTTGGCCTTGATTTGGCTTCATTTGGACCACTGTTTAAGCCACATATTTAACCATATCTTCTGCGAAGTCAACCATGCAATCACTTAGATTATGCAACTTGACGCATCCTTTTACTCGTGGAAAGAACATCCCTTTGAGTGCCCTTGACCAATTTTGCCTCCATGCGTATTAAATGGCCCAATGCTTTCCATTACAATGGGTGGTGCTAATGTTGTACTAGAAGTCCAATGGCTACAACCCTTGGGTACAATAGCTTCTAATTTTCAAGAACTTTCAATGAAATTTTGTGCAAAAAGAAAGGAAGTTGAATTAAAGGGTATTGTAGGGAAACATGGAAAGATAATCAGCTCTAATGGTATGACAAAGCATCTAAAGAAGGAACAACGAGGTTTAATTTCACAATTATGTTCGATAGAGGTTCCCACATCGAAATCATATATTTCTCCAAATCTCCAAAAATTCTTGGACAATCATTCCAAGGTAGTTGAGACTCCCAAAGGTCTCCCACCTATTCGTGATCATGATCATGCTATTCATTTGATTCTAGGAAGTGTTCCTCCAAACATCAAGCCGTACATGTATCCCAATGCCTACAAGAGTGAAATTGAATGTATGGTTGCATAAATGCTAGAGGCTGGTATAATTCAACCTAGTCAAAGTTCCCTTTGCTCTAGTAGTATTGGTGCATAAGAAGGATGGATCATGGTGCATGTGTCTGGATTATAGGGAGATCAAAAAGCTCACTATTAAAGATAAATTTCCCATTCCTATCATTGATGAATTATTGCATGAATTGCATGGATAAATTTACTTCACCAAGTTGGATCTTCGTTCAAGATATCATAAAATGAGAATGAAGACTGAAGGCAATCTGAAAACAACATTTAGAACTCATGAGGGTCATTATGATTTTTTGGTCATGCCTTTTGGCCTTACCAATGCACCTTCTACATTTCAAGGTTTGGTGAATTCCATTTTCAAACCCTTCCTTAGAAAATTTGTGTTAGTAATTTTTTATGACATACTAATTTACAACAAGTCTTTGAAGGATCATGTTGAACATCTTGACATGGTGCTCAAACTATTAGAGGAGAAACAATTATATGCAAAAAACTCCAAATGTTTATTTGGAGTACAAGAGGTGAAATATCTGGCTCATATTGTATCTCATAAAGGTGTTAAGGTAGACCCTAGCAAAATTAAGGCCATTAAGGAATGGAACATCCCCACATCCATAAATCATCTGCAAGGATTTCTCAGGTTGACAGGGTATTATGGCAATCTTGTTTAGAATTATGGGAGAATAGCAATGCCTCTAACAACATTATTGATGAAAGATGCATTTTCATGGACTCCAGAAGCAACAAAGGCCTTCAAACATCTTGAACAGGCAATGTGACAAGCACTAGTCTTAGCTACGTTGGACTCCATAAATGCCTTTATTGTGGAATGTGATGCTTCAGGAAATGGAATTGGTGTTGTTCTAATTCAAGATGAAATACCCATTATTTTCTACAGTCATCCAATCAAGGGAAAGTATTTACACAAAGCTATTTATGAGAAGGAAATGTTGGCAATAGTACATGCACTTAAGAAATGGCTACCTTACCTAATGGGAATACACTTCAAGGTAACAATGGATCATGATAGTCTTAAATATTTTTTAGAACAAATATTATCTTTTGAAGAGCAACAAAAATAGGTCACAAAGATGTTGGGTTATGACTTTGAAATCATCTCCAAAAAAGGAAAGAAAAATTTTATGGCAGATACACTCTCAAGAAAGGATGAGGATGTGGAAGCATTGTTGTGCGCCATTTCTATTATCCAACTAGATTGGATAAACGAAGAAATGGAGGAATGGAGGAATGGAAGAATGTGGGCACTCATTCAAAAGTTACAACAAGATCCTAGTACATCTGATACATTTAACTGGAAAAATGATTTGTTATGGTACAAAGATCACTTATACCTATGTAAGAATTCCCAACTCAAACAAAAGATTTTTATGGAATTGCACACTTCTCCCTTAGGATGGCACTTAGGATTTTTAAAAACTTACCACAAGCTTAAGAAGGAATTGTTTTGGGACGGCCTTAAATCAGATATTCAAAATTTTGTGGTAGGATGATTGGTTTTCCAACAAAATAAAGTTGAAACAATTAAGACCCCAGGTCTATTACAACCTTTATCCATTCCAAGCCAACGTTGGGAGGAGCTTTCAATGGATTTTATGACAGGTTTACCCAAGTCCGAAGAAAAGAGTGTCATCATGGTGGTAGTTGATAGACTTACCAAGTATGCACACTTTTGTCATTATCACATGCTTTTAAAGCCAGTACAATTTCTACTGCTTTTTTGGAAACAATTCAAAAGCTACATGGAAACCCAAAGATTATTGTAAGCGACAAAGATCCCATTTTCACTGGAAATTTTTGAACATAATTATTTTCTTATCTCGGTACTGAGTTAGCTCATAGCTCATTTATCATCCTCAATCTAATGGGGAAGCTGATATAGTAAATAAATGTTTGGAAGAATATCTTCATTTCGTTGTATTTGATAAATAGACACAATGAGTCAAATGAGTTATAACACTTCTTTCCATACTGCAGCAAAAATGACCCCATTTATGGCACTTTACAGATATCATACAACATACATCACATTATATTTAAGAGAAAATTCTAAGGTTCAAGTAGTGGAACATCCCATCATGCATCAACAACAAGTTCTCCAACTCTTAAAGGATAACCTCACGTTGGCGCAAAATAGAATGAAACAATAGGCAAATTAACACTGTAGTGAAAGAAGTTTTGAGGTAGGTGACTGGGTATTCCTACGGCTACAACCATGTAAAGAAATGCCCCTTAAGCAATCTAAGAAGGATAATAAATTATCACCAAAGTATTATGGTCTGTACAAGGTGTTGCAAAGGATTGGTAAGATGGCATACAAATTGGAGCTTACTGCAGCATCTCGAGTGCACCCAGTTTTCCATGTTTCATGTTTAAGAAAGGTTATAGGCGACAAGCTCCCAGTTCAAACAATATTGCTAGAACTTGACGACGAAGGAAAAATTATGTTGGAATCGGAAGCAGTCACAAAAACAAGAACTCCATAGCTACGAAATAGATTAATTTCAGGGTATCTCATCAAGTGGAAGATTCCAGATGGAAGGATGAAAATTTTATATAGAAGCATCTAGCACTACTCAAGCATTGAGGACAACGAATTTTGGAAGGAGAGGGGCATGTTAAGCCCCTATAATACTAGTGATTCCCCCATTATTATTGTCATTGTATCCTTTATTGTCTTTATTGTGCCCCTATTGTCCCCATATTATTATTATTATGCCCCATAGAAACCCATTATTGTTAATTTTGTGTCCTTATGTTGTTACTGTTATGTTGGCTTGATTATATTGTGACCCCTTAGGTTCCTATATATAGAAGGAAGGTCTAAACATTTGTATCATCTAAGAATTGTTCATTTTTGTAATGTAAAGGAGGTTTCCCCCTTGAAGAGCCTTATTTCTAAGGCATTGATCCATCTTTTCTATGTTTTTGTCAGCTGGTTTTATAATAGCCATGGTTACCAAAACATGTTGGAAGTGTAAGGATGGTTAATATAATGAATTTACAGTCAATGACATAACAATTTAAAACGAAACACATAAGAGGTACACATAAATAAACCCTTTCTACCAAAATATTGAACAAAAACTAAGAATAAGACTAACTAGTGTATTCAAAATAGTACACAGTGAGCAAGGATAATTTTAGGGGTGAATGTTCGCCCTTTGGCGAAATTAAGGGGTTTTAAATTTTTAGTGGGCGATTATTTTGTATCATATTAAA